>CM041536.1:13115770-13288270 GCA_023238725.1 Scortum barcoo
TGTGGCAAGTGTGAGCAAGAAGAAACATGGGCATGGGATGTTGCATTGTCAGAAATATGAGACAGAAAGAAGGTGTCCGTTTTAACACCTCAGAAAAAAAGAAATAAACTTGGATCTAATAGATATTCTGCAAAAAGCTCAAAGAAATTGAGAACAAAAATGGTATAATATTATTGAATTAACTCATCATATTCCAGTATCTTAGATTAACTAATCTGATTGAGAAGATGCTAGTAATTTTATGTTTGTATTTATTTATTTAGCAAAGAATAGACATCCTGATTTATACTCCATCCCAGTTAGTGGTGCCAAATCATTGTTTGCCAACTGCTAATAAATGTCAAAGAAGAAGAAAGCCTGGAGGAACCTGGGATATTGAGTTCAGTGGCTCCATTTATTTTCAAAACATGAGAGCATGTGGTCTCAGCTGCAGGGTAGACAACTGTTCAATAGTAGTAATATACTCTCACTTCAGTACTAAGAACCAGTTTAGAAATGTAGCTCATATAAAACCTTACTGACAGACGTGTGCACATTGTGTAGATGATTTCAAGTTATTCTGTGGTAATTCTACCTCATAGTGCTCCTTGTTCCTGATGTTGGGCTGGTTATTGTGACAGTCGGGGCCTTGTTTGGCCTCTGACAGTTTAGACAAAAGCAGGGCCACTGCCTATGTTGATTTTGATTTTTTTATAATTATAATATTCACAGTGGGAAATATCATTCACACCGCCATAGCAAAAATGGATGCACTAAAAGTGTCCCCATTTATCAGAAAGGATCTTAAACAGTTTACCTTGAAATTAATATCAGCAAATTCCAATTCCAGTATCACCAATATGTTCTCCAGCCTAATCAAAACTTAACAGGTTGTCAATTATACTAATACAGTCATCTTGTGGACACTTGGACAAACACACCACATTAATGTGTCTTGCAATGACTGTATTTAGGGTTTCCACTCAAAAAGTAAAAGACTAAGTGTTAGCACCCAATATTATATGTCTTTACATGGTAAAAATCGGTGTTAACAGGATATTTTATGCCATCGTTTGATGTACAAATGCAACATATTAGTGTGGACATCTGAGTGGTTAAAAGTTGTGTTTCTGCATGTATCAGAGATAATGTGCACCAGAGTAAGACAGAGGCAGTGGTAGCTGTCACGGATTCAGGGGAGCACAACATGACCCAAATGCAGACAGAACTAGACAGAGCTCATGTGGCCCAAAATGAACTTTAATGGTGGCTTACTGGCATGCAGACAGGCAGGCAGGCAGGCAGACACATAGGCAGACAGACAACACTGAGCACAGGAAACAGGCAATAAGAAGCACACAAAAAGAGCCCAAACAAACACTGAAGATCTGACAAGAGTCCTGGCACTGAGCTGGTACATGTGATGAGTGGGGCTGATGAGGGAATGAGGTGCAGGTGGAGATACAGGTGGTGATGGGAACAAGGTGATTGTCAGGGAGAAGAAGGCGGCTGGAGAAAGGATCTGAAAAATCTGAGGGGATGTGGTGGAAGGATGCAGAATGGCAAAAGACAGGCATGGGGAATCAGAAACATGGCTGGAGAGGAGGGACAGGAAGACAGACCATGACAGTAACTGAACTGCTATTTATCATTTAAACATATGAGTTTTTAATGCAGGTGGGCTTAAACAATATATTTTCAGTCCCATTGTTTTTTAGTATGCTTTTGCAAGCAAGAAGTAATTTTGGCTGCCCACTTTATTCTTTCTGAGATTCACTGTATCAGTATATCTGATGTTGTACTGACACCTTGTGGAGAAGTTTTATAGGACAATCCATGTAAATAAGTGACTGTATTGTGTTGTTGTTCATTATTGTGATATTTCTGTTATCCTCTGATATTGTAGAATTATCTGTAAATATGTGTGTAATATGAAGTGTAAATGTGTACAACATCTAGTACAAGAAATCTTTGAAGTGTCTTTAGCATTTTCTAATCACCATCACAAAAACTTTGGAAGACACTCCCCTGATTTTATCAACTCAGCTGGCTGAAGCTTCATATTAATTTAATACATTTTGGAATTTGTTTTTGCACTGAATGAGCACCAGGGATTTTGACCTCCATTACCTACACTGGAAGCATGTCAGGAATCCAGTATGAAGGGGGTGAAAGATTATAGGAGTAAAGACTGTTTTGTTTAATAAATGAAGACCTTTTATCTTCAAATCCACTTAGTGATGTCTGTGACTGTCTCTGATGTTGAATGTCTTAAATATTTAATTTATGTCTTAATGTCTTAATTTATTTAATTATTTCAGGCTTTGCTTGCTTTTTGTCCAGAGAGATCTTCATCTCAGTGACATTATTCAGTTTAACTTATGGTTGTGTATATAAATTAAGGAATATCCCATGGAGGAATGGTGTTCCTCCCACCAATAAGTTTAAAAAAACATGATCTGGAGGCTCCTGGTGGGCTGACTCCATACTATGTATGTGTGTATGCTTGTGTTATTTTATTCAGGGGGAGCCAAGGCTCAGCATACTTTTTGAGGCCAGAGTATCAAATGAGTAAGCATATTAGATATGAAGTATAGATCATCTGTCATTGTAGAGTTTTCCAGGAAAACGTATAACTAATCAAACCAAAGGATAGAAAAGTCTTAGCTAAATACTGTAATTAATGGTAGCATAAGTCTGTTCATATAAATATTAAATATATTTTGGATAAATGTGTCTTAAGTTGGTATCAAGATTTCATGTGTGCAGTTTGTTTGTAGCCATGAACCATGACTTTGGTGTTTGCTTTGGTGAGTTGTAAATAATCCCCCGGGGGATCAAGGTCTAGCACACTCCCCCGGGGGATCAAGGTCTAGCACACTCATAACAGAGCACAGCCGAACTAATGGTCACTGGGTATCACTGGTATCACAAAGGAGCCATCCAGACTCAGGGCTACTCACGGTTAAGAGATGAGATACTAAAAGCGTTTTTTAAGTAGGCCCTCAGAAAATCCCATCAGTGATGCTTAGCTGTAGCCTACAGTGTGAGGCCCAATACAAGGTATTACAACATCACTTGACAGAGATGATTTCATCCTACAGCTTGAGCACAGAGGGTGGTTCAAGCAATGACTTAGGCAGACACCATGTTAACAACAGATCCACAAAAACACACTTTGTAGTACATCTCTAATGAAAAAAATAAAAACAGTGGGGGGATTTTAATGAAACCTTAATTACTTATCAAAGAGAAAATTAAGAATTTCCCCCATGCTGGATGTGGAATGCTGGCCAAAGCTAAGCAGAATAGTTGTGTTGTGATTTCTTCTTCTGTGTAAACAAGATGTACTCAGTTGAGCATCATTAGCAGGGTTGAGACTTCAGATCCAGGAATAAGACAGATTAAACTAAAGATACTTACAGTGTTGCCTGTACTCAGACTGCACGTGGTTTACTGAGTGCCATGTCTAATGAAGGCATGACCCACTGAAGATAAACTAATGACTTTCCTGAAACCACTTGTGAGTGATCTGAGAGAGGTATGACTGAGACTGCTTCTGAACAATGTTGCTGATTTTCAGCTCGATGATTTTTTATTACATCAAAGAATAATTATGCAAAAATAGATTTTTTTTTCAGGACACAACAAAATACAAGCTGTATTAAATTACTACTTACATAATAAATATATATAGTTTAGTTTTTTTAAAAAGAGTAATTGTTGTTTAAAGCAAGGCTATTTAACTTTGTGAAGGAAGAGCACACTTTCTTTTACGGATGAAAATTTGAATTAATAAGCAATAAAATATAACCACTGCTAAAGTTACATATTCTCACTTTAGACTCGAAAAGTAACTCATAAAACTCCAGTGACAGATGTGTACACAGTCTACTGTGGGTCTTATATCCATTACTTGCATGGTGGCTTAATATTGATCAGTTATTCAGTATGTGAAAGTAAAATTCAACTGGATGTGCATTTTCTTTGCCAAAATTGATGTGGAGCTTACATAAGGTGCTTATTATTTTAGATGTAAGACATCGTCCCCTGTGCAATCAAGCTTATTTGTATAAAGTGGGAGACAGGGTAACTCACTGAGGTCCCTGGCTGCCTCCACCCTTCCCATAATACAAATAATCTGTAATCAGTACACTTGAGGGAGTCTCAGAGGAAATTTACACAGGAATGCTATATTTGTAATTTCCTCACTATGTTTACGCCCAACAACTACATCACACTTGGTGTGGTGTCTGTAAATTCTCTCTGGCCAGAAGATTTTGCATTACATAATTTTGATGTAGTGCTTTGGTTTGAGTCATAATGTAATCCCTCAGGTAATTTCTTCCAACTTCCCTTTTTTTTCCTTGTCTCAAAAGGCAATACTCACTCAATGAAACATTGCAGCAACTCTGTGTGACAAACCAACACCCTTGGACACCTTCGGATCATTCAAGCTGCACTAGCTAAACTGCTGGCTGGCTGTGCTGCTATTCCTTTCTTTTATATCAGCCTCCTCCTGTTCTGGCTTTAAAAATAATCTTGGCCACAGCATGTTGTTGTAGAAACAAATTTGTGACCAGGTGCACAAACAGGCTTTAGCTTCATGATTGAAACGTTGAGTTGAAAGGCTTATTGCTGTTAGGCTGGTTTTCCTTTGGTGCTGCCTGTACCCTGACCAGATTAGCAAGGGCAAGGGCAAAGGGCGTGGGAATGCTGATGCTTACGTTTGGAAACATGTGATTTTGTTAGTCACCCTATCTGAAAATCCCAAACAGTTCTACGGCCAGTCCCAGTGTGATCCACACCCCCTGCAGCGCGACAGTTGATGCACCATTTCCAATGTAAAAAGTATTGTCTCTCCCACTGTTTTCCAATGCATCTGGGATCTTTTGCTCCATGAGCTGATAACGTTTCAACACTTTGGTATAGTCTTTCTCTTTGGAAACACAGTCATAGCTGCCATAGTTCTCTTGCACCATGGCAGGGATGAGGTGCAGGCAATTAGACTGCATTTGCAGACAAGGGCTGCTCTGGCCTCCATGCTCCCAGGTGTAGACAGCGTGGTAAGAGTCTATAGGACAAAACAGATAGAAAGGAACACCCAGGGGAACCGAGTGAACTGTCCTCAAATCTACTAGTGATGCAGAGGCTATCTCCCGTTTGGTCCGGTTTACTAGCTTTTGTTCTAAAAGAATAAATAGAGGAAGGAATAGATTAGATTTTTTCATCCTTTGCAAGTGTGTGGTATGAATCAAAGTCTTATCATTAGTTACCTTCTACCGATGTTGAGCACACGCCTATTTTCCCATCTGTGACATTCTGAATGCCTCCACTGTGAACAAATGAAAAACAACAAGTTTTTTTTTTGTTTTTTTTTGTGAGAGGTGACTGACTTTGACATTCATTCATTTCTAAATATTTTTTCTCATCTTTGCATCAACATTTACTCCTATCTTCGACAGAAACGTGATATTCAAAAGACCATGCAGAGAGCAGTTATTTCATTATTGTTGACTGTAATATGTAACACAAAAAGGCTTTAAGAGGAAAAGTCCACTAAGGAGTCTTGATATGAACACTTACGGGATAGTCGGGGTGCATCCAGACTTTGTCCAGGCACAGTATGGGTCACGGGCCAGGACACATTCTGCACAGGAGTCGTTGTACTCCTGACACCTCTGCAGATCCACGGTAGAAATTTTCTCTGAAAATCCCACCACTAACTTTTTCTGAGCAAAGGGAGACAGAAACACAATATTATGTTAAAATGTGCATTAATAGATCTGTTTTTTTCCTTTCGTCGCAGTGCAACAAGCTGTAAACACAGCAGTGTCATGTTACCACCTTATATAGTTGTCATGGAGAAGGTGCTAGCAAAATATTTTCTATTTACACATCCAGCAGACATGAACTACCATTTGGAGTTATATTTCTGGCTAGCTGACCTACAGTCAGGTCCATAAATATTGGGACATCAACACAAGTTATCATCTTTTGGACTCTATACACCACCACAATGGATTTGAAATGAAACAAACAAGATGTGCTTTAACTGCAGACTTTCAGCTTTAATTTGAGGGCATTTACATCCAAATCAGGTGAACAGTGTAGGAATTACAACAGTTTCTATATGTGCCTCCCACTTTTTAAGGGACCAAAAGTAATGGGACAAACTAAACAATCATAAATCAAACGTTCACTTTTTAATACTTGGTTGCAAATCCTTTGCAGTCAATTACAGCCTGAAGTCTGGAACGCATAGACATCACGCTGGGTTTCATCCCTGGTGATGCTCTGCCAGGCCTCTACTGCAACTGTCTTCGGTTCCTGCTTGTTCTTGGGCATTTTCCCTTCAGTTTTGTCTTCAGCAAGTGAAATGCATGGGCATTGCATAACATTCCACTTATTTGCCTTAAAAAACTCTTTGGTTGCTTTTCGCAGTATGCTTCGGGTCATTGTCCATCTGCACTGTAAAGCGCCGTCCAATAAGTTCTGAAGCATTTGACTGAACTATGACCAGATAATATTGCCCGAAACACTTCAGAATTCATCCTACTGCTTTTGTCAGCAGTCACATTATCAATAAATACAAGGGAACCAGTTCCATTGGCAGCCATACACGCCCACGCCATGACACTACCGCCACCATGCTTTACTGATGAGGTGGTATGTTTTGGATCTTGAGCAGTTCAAGTTGATCTTTGTCTCATCTTTCCACTGATGTTGTTCCAGAACTGTAAAGGCTTTTTTAGATGTTGTTTTGCAAACTCTAATCTTGTCTTCCTGTTTTTGAGGCTCACCAATTGTTTACATTTTGTGGTGAGCCCTCTGTATTCACTGTGGTGAAGTCTTCTCTTGATTGTTGACTTTGACACACATACACCTACCTCCAACCGCCAACTGTTGTGAAGGGTCATTTTTTTTGTGTTGTTTTTGGTCTTTTGGTGTTGCTGAGCTCACCAGTGCATTCTTTCTTTTTAAGAATATTCCAAATAGTTGATTTGGCCACACCTAATGTTTAACACCTAAACTGTCAGCAAATGTCACTCCTGGAATCAACTCCAGACCTTTTACCTGCTTAATTGATGATGAAATAACGAGGGATTAGCCCACACCTGTCCATGAAAAAGCTTTGAGTCAATTGTCCCATTATTTTTGGTCCCTTAAAAAGTGGGAGACACATATAGAAACTGTTGTAATTCCTACACTGTTCGCCTGATTTGGATGTAAATACACTCAAATTAAAGCTGAAAGTCTGCAGTTAAAGCACATCACATCGTTTCATTTCAAATCCATTGTGGTGGTGCATAGAGTCCAAAAGATGAGAACTGTGTCGATGTCCCAATATTTTTGGACCTGACTGTATCTATGCCCCATACTAACTCTCCTTTTAGCTCATGAAGGAAGTATCTGGCTCTTCTGCTGGTAAACGCTTTATGACTTCATGACAGAATCATTTGGTGCAGTTAATCTAAAACTATTGATGTGCAGCTTTAAAATATACATCTAAAATTGTATTATGAAAAAAAAATCACCTAAGAGCTGAGGCTGACAAAAACACTACTGACAAAACTCTAGTGCATTTGTACATTTAAAATGGCATTTTAAATGAGCTGTACCTTTTTGGAGTCGAGTTTTATCGAATGTATGGTCGAATTGCTGGTGAGTTGTGTTTCAGAGATGATGAAAGGTTCTGACCCAGCCTCTAACACTTTATGGATCTTCCCAGAATCTATTGGAACAGAATAAGAATTTGAAACAGGAGGTTTCTGTAGGCTATATTTTTAGTCCATTGTTCATAAACTACAAACAATTCATGACCACAAGCCAGGAAAGACAGGAAAGAACATAAGGTAAAAAACCCACCAGTGGCTAGAAACATAACGTTGTACATGCTCTGGTCTGCTGCCTGGACCTGGTCCACAACTATCTTGGTGTAGTTGTTGCTGCTAACATAAAAGGGAGCTGTTTGATGCACAGGGTAAACCCAGTCAGTCATTTCTGGGTAATCCTTCACCATATTGACAGTGGCCAATGGCAGGCTGCTCCGGCTGTTTTTTACACACTGAAAAATACACACAGTTTTATTTACATGAAGTCTGCATAATGTAGGAAATGGGAACATAAACTGAATGTTTGCAGCACACTCTTGTTAAGCAATTCCAAGGCCTTCAGATTTACAAAACTGAGGGCAAATAGTATAAAAACAACTCGGACACATTTCTTAAAGCAACGAGCTGAACAGATGGGTGGAGATTTGGAAAAGATGTTCCTGCATGAATTATCTCCATCAAGTGTGGTTCAGAGTTTAATTGAGGAACTTGAGGGCGTATAAACGTTTGCAGGGTTTTCTTTGCCAAGACAAAGTAATCAGTCTCCGGGTCAGTAAACTGTAGAAATGAAAGAAAAACCTGTAAACGTTTATACGCTCTCAAGTTCCTCAATTAAAGTCTGAACCACACTTGATGGAGATAGACACATATTTTCCAAATCTCCACCCATTTATGTAACATGCCTGCTGTTTTTTAGTCATACAGCCCCACTCAGGGACACATGATATAATAGACAGAAGAGGGTTGGAAACAAAGCTAAAACAGTCTCTGCACAGCAACACATCAACAAAACAAACCCTTACCATTCCTGGTCTTGGACTGGGGATATCTTTGTCATAGCCCTTGAAGGTTGAGTGCTCAAATATTTCTTCAATCATTCCTACTGAATAAATGCACACTGCAGTGGAATTCCTGTAAGAGAAGGAGAAATAAGAATAAGTGGCAAACCATCCTTTTGTGAGTCACCCACATTTATATGAGTGCAATACTGAATTGCTGGATAACCCCTTCAAGTACACAAAGCACAGTCATGAAAATGCGTGCAACCCCCAGCGTGAGAGTAAAAAGTAGCAGGAAATGAAATGACTCATCTGAAGTGTGGGTCTAATGTTGAAGAAGGATACACAGAAAAGAGGGTAGAAATAGCACATGAAAGGACCAGTGTGTGGGAATTAAGGAAATCTCTTGGCTGAAATTCAATTTAATATTCATACGTATGTTTTCATTCATGTATAATCACCTGAAACTAAGAATCACTGTGTTTTTGTTACCTTAGAGTAAGACCTTCATATCTACATGGGGAGCAGGTCCTCTTCCACAGATCCTGCCATATCACTATATTTTTCACAGCAGCCCAGAACAGACAAACCAAAAACTGGCTCTAGAGAAGGCCTTTTGCATTTTTTCGTACAACTGGAGGCCACCGTTGTTCTCTTATATGCTTGGAAAGGGATTTGTGAGGGGATGGGTATTTAGTTGGTTGTAATCTATTGCTTCACAGCTAGATACCACTAAATCCTAGACCGCTCCTTTAAGTAACCTCACTTTAATTGAATCATTTGATTTATTTTTTAATCAAACAAGATTGGTGCCCAAACCTCTCTTCTTGGTGTTCGTTATTTATATCAAAACCTATTCTGCAACATACTCTTTAGGTCAAGGTTACAAAGGCTAGGGTTAGTTTTCTCACCATGGACAAAAAATATATCAAAATGCTGAGCTTTCAATTCTAAGTGTCTATTTAGGGTTTGTCTCACACTGTCAGCGGGTTGCAATAAAGAAAGGAGAAGTGTCTAACCAGCTGCTTGTGAAAAGGGCATAGACTTTCGTGTCATGCCAGTCCTCAGCGTGCATCACATATATGTCTTGGAGACGGTTGAAGTAGAGTGACTCTTCGCGAAACCCGCATACAAGTCGGGCCTTGAGAAAGGACGTCCACATGTTCTGGAAGAATCTCTTTGATCCGCCTTCATCTACCTGCAAAATGATATAGATATATTACACCGGGGAGACGCTCTTTTGCTTTCCCCGCAAAGTGAAATTCATCAACTAAGCATTATTAAATAGCACTGTCATTGCACAAGCCATGACAAACAAATGTCAAATTACAAAGGTGTTGAAAAGACTGTATTTCACCACAAAAACAATATGCCAGATTAGTTTTTTGAGGAAGAAGATGCCTGATTTGTGGTGGAAATGAGCCCACTGTGCAGCAGATAGTTGCACTACTACACTAATCTGGTTAAACTTTATATTATACCTGAATAAAAGCCTGGCATTGAATTCAGGTAACATGCTGGATACCACTGAATTTCCATCTCTCTTTGGTCGTTTGTGCAGTGCAAATAAAGAATTTACAACCAGCAAGGTCATAACATACCCATGAATCCTCATTCATGGGCATAGCAATATGTCACATCACTACTGCTGGTAATAATAAAATTGTATACAGCGGCTGTTATTGTAAGATAAAAGTTGATATCAAACAACTAGTTGGACAGGTGGTTCTTTGTCTGGTAAGTTCAGTTGGGGTTACTGTAGGTGACACACCGATACTCTCATAAAACATTAACCGTAAACTCAGCTGAAGCGTCCCACAATTCAGTTCCTGTTTATTCTAATATAACCTAAAAAAAAAAAAAGTAATTTTGTCCAAGCAGATCATGTAAAAGTTCTAAAAATGAAAGGATGAAATAAGAGATTTCCACTCAAGTGTGAAGTCATAGTTTCACAGTTCATTCTTGATTTTGTAAAGAATAGCTGACAAAATAGCTCACCTCAAAGTAGTACATGAGCTCTAGCTAAAATTAGTGTTATGAATCCATATGACCACTGTTTAATTTCTCAAGAATAAAAACATTTGGATATTTGGATATTCAAAATGAATATCTTCAGAACAAACAACATTTTTCTTATGATTTAGTGGAGTCGATATGAGTGGAGTCTACCTTCCATTTTATTAAAATTTGGCTAGCCGCTGGCTTGATTGCTGGAACTGAGCTGGAAAGGCATGTGGAAAATGACGCTAGCAGTAAGATGAGAGCTTCACTGACGTGAGACGAGTCTTCTCCGGTGTCCAGCGTACCTTGCAAACTCTGGCAACCCTAGATATCCAGGGGTCAGCCTCCGGGTTGTTATCTGAGTTCTTTTCACGGAAAAAGATGTAAATTTTCTCATTGTCAGGGTCCTCCAATCGCTTCACCCAGGATGCAGAGATGAACGTGGGCTCTGTGAGAGGAGGACTTGATTAAAAAGTGGTTCACTGTTTACTATACAGGGTAGCACCAACACACAGTATGAGATGAAAAAGGTCGCAGAGCAACACAAACACACAACACAAAGCAACACAGAAGATGAAAAGATCAAATTGCATCAAGGAGTGGACAGAACAAAATGTATTGACAGATACAGAACAGGTGCATCATTTGAATCAATTATTTCTGATTTTCCCTGTTTTAATATTGGTGTGCTCTCACCTAACATTGCTTATCTATTGTAATAAATGGTACAATTAGTAGAGTAGTACACTATAATTGTCTCCTGTATTTTACCCACCTGAGACCCAGTTGTCATACATCCAGACATTAGTTCTGCTGCCAGCTTTCCTTCTGAACTGTAATGAGCTCCCATCAGTATCCAAAGGTGCTGCTGAATATAGGTCCCCCTCTAAAAATAGCAGAGAGGCATCATATAACATGAGCAAGATTGTTTAGTTGGGCATAATTCCATGATAACGCACTGCTGGGACTAATGACTTGATATGGTTATGTAAGTCTGCAGCCCTCGGTTATATTTTTAGCCCTTCAAAAACATGGCGCGTGAACAGTATTTAACATACCTACAGTGAGAGACAGGGAGTTGTGTGAGTACACGAATGGAGAGATGCCCGTCCCCTCATAACTCTCCACTATTTCGTGAGACCGATTGTTAAATGAAGAAAACTGCAGAACACACACAGAAAGATGAATATTGTGAATGTTACAGATCAGGTGTCCTCCCCCAGACAGAGCTTCGAAAAAGACACCCCCTCAACCTTCCCTTGGTTTACCTGCTTATATTTTCACTCATTTCCTGGATGCCTATGAGATCATGATTATGTTAACTGATCCCATAGACACTGAACAACAAGCCAATATAGTCTATATTGCTATTTGACTTCAACTCCAGATGACACCAAGTGCGTTAATAAAGCTCTGTCCTAAGGCATTTATTAGTTTCTAACTCTGGGTGTATGATAAAAATGGTCTTTGAACTATCTCCCAAACCAGATCACACACATTTAGGCTTTTCTATGTGATCTCCTCTTGATACCTAAAGTAATATTTTTTAACTTCCATTCACTGAGTCTCTCCTGAAACTGTCTGAAGCCCCCCATGAGAGGCTCAGCTCCCACTTTGAAAACATCTGTCTGTTGACAGTTGTGATGGAAAAAATAACCAAACACCCAACTAAATTATACTGGTTGCTCATATACTGCCCTGCTGCTGCCACTAAAAATTAATTAGCAATAAAAACTGTGACATATACTTACAAGTTTCCAACACTGTGGCTTTTGGCCATTTGTCCCACAGACAAACAAGCTGTCCTGGAACTTTTCAATGACAGTGATGACATTTTCACAGGGTCCCTGCAAGCACAGAGGCTGTTATCACCGAGTCATAACCCAGAGTGTTCACTTCTTATTTTGCTGAGCATTTTCCAGCTACAAACCTCTTTGCACTGTTGGTGTTCCAATGGTTTCAGAGTAAATTTCTGCATGGGGGATTCAAACAGTAGACACATGAAGAGAGTTTTATCTTGAGAACAGTTTTAAATGAGATATTATAAACAGAAAATGTCACATTTAAACAGCTGTTATCAGTTACTAAAGAATGTTGCTCTGCCCAGAAACCTGATATTTTTGGCAATTGCTTAGTTTTTGAAGTAAATGGATGATAAACAAAAATGGAAAAAAAACACCCTCTTGTGGTTATCTTTTTCAGTCAGAGACTAACATCCATAGTTTTATGATCATAACCAAAGCCACGTTTGTGAAACAATCAATCATGGGTTGGGTATTAATCACCCATTACCTCTTCATTCTCAAGAGAGCAGGACTGGCAGAAGTTGTCTGGATGGCTGTGTTGCTTGCGTTTTCTGGATTATTACGTAAAAGGCAGTTTAATATGCCATTACAGTCTGTTTGTGACATGTTCAGCAGTGCCAGTTATCGGGTGGTTCCTCCTGAGTTGAAGCCGCATATTAGATGACATGGAAAGGCTACATCTGTTGGTGGGTGCTGCCAACCAGATAATGTGTCTGTGACAACCATCTGCTGAAGTAGCATCTAATTATCACCTGCAGCTGCCTCACAGACTCATCCACCACATGAACTAAGCAGGGATCAAGCTGGGAAGCCCAACAATAAACCACTGACACATGATTGATTAACAGTATACAGGAAAGTGCAATTACTGCAAGTGTGAAATAAACTAAATGAAAAGATCCAAAACAGTGGTTCAAAAATGTATGGGTCCAGGAACACCCACCTCTATGATATGATAGTCATTCACATCAAGCTGTAACACAAAATCAGTCCCTCCGACATACATCGAGTCCCCATGACAGAAAAACACTGTGTGGTTCTGATGAACTTGGTATTCAAATCCACCACTGATAATGTCTGGAAAAAACAGAGAAATAAAGAAAGCTCACATTATCCTATTCAGAATGGGGGGGGGGGGATTGCAAGGTCAGGAAGTACAACCTTTAGAATACAGTCAAAATGACTGTATTGTAAAGGCTGCAGATCTACCATGAGCTCTGATCAGCTCTGTGTAAAGTTGGCTCCTAACAATACTGCAGAATTTTTTTTGCCTCATAATGGTGACAAGTGAACGTTACCTTTGCTCAGCAGTCTCGGAGAATTTGTAGATCCGAGAGGCGGTGCATCCCTCAAAACAACACTGAGGATGAGTTGAAAATCCTCAGCAAGCCAAAGGAAAAAGATACCAAATCGCCTCATTGCGCAGTGTGGAGACGCGGGAGACGCGCAGACGGTCTCTCTGCAGTGCGCTACAGGACGCTCCGATGCGCTTTGTGCGCAGTGCTCTGCTGAGGATGGACTCGCCTCCTCTATGACCTTGCTCAGAGATGGACAAGTTAAGTCGGAAGTGAATCAGAAATCCTACCTCTGTCTACGCAGTTGTGGACAGTCAGGTAATCCGTCTGTCTGAGAATCCAGACTGTCTGAGAGCGAGCTGACTTGTGGGAGCTTTACACACCCACAAAGTAAACAGAGAGCGACCATTGTTTCACATCGAACAGCACAAATATATATAGCACATATATATAGCACAAATCAGACTCGCTGACTTGGAAACGATGTTTAGTGCATCTGTTGACTCATTTGATTTGAAACAACATTTCCAAACTGACCGTTTCCTTTTCCACTGTATTACGCACCCCCCACTGAATAAATACAAACATTAAGATCATAATGCTACATGGTGTTTTCTTCTCAGCTGTTCTTCAGTGTTCTACTGTTGTTGACAAGACACTAAAAAGCTCACTCATTCTGTTATTTTGTTATTTTTCAAGCAGTACAGAATCATCAACTCATCCTAGCTGTCCATTTAAGCCTTTAAGTTTCAAGTTCATAATTAATGAGTCTCAACCCTGAAAATACAAATGAGACATAGTTTATTCATGACCAGTGTTTTAATGTCATTTATTTGGTCTACCATCATTAATGTTATTGAAATACCAACAAACTGGTTATTTTGTGTGTATAAGGGATTCAAGGATTCTTTATTGTCATTTCAACACATATGTTAAACATGGGATGGAACGAGATTAGTTTACCCTGGTCCCAGTACAAGCCCAATAAGTAAAGGATATAAGAAGTAGAATAAGTATTAAAAAAGTAGAATAGTACAAAATAAACAAGATAGAATTAAGCTAATTTTAAGCTAGTAGATAAATATAAATAAACAGAATAAATAGGATGAACTGCAATGAAAATAAAAATGTATGACAATGTACAACAGTCATATAAACATATGACAAATATGTTACAAATATGTGACAAAATAACTATCACTAAACTAAATATTACTAAAATAGAGCCTCTAAAATGAGCATAAAGTTGAATTAGCATGCCTTTAAAACACGATCCATCCTCTATCTACATAGTAAGTATCTCTATATATCCTTACTACATAACTACTCTACTGCAAATTACGAGATAAGGCCATAAAAAACAAGTAAACAAATTTATACCATATATTCTGTTAGACACTGGGTTTATTTCCTCATTGCTTAGGGTCCCACACACCCTATCACTGTAAAAAAAATAATAATAATAATTTGGATATCTGAAGGTGACAAAATATGACATTGCTATGAATCTTTGTTATTACACCAAATAAGAGGCAATGTATAAAAAATAGCCATGTTTTTCTCTTTTTTGCAAAAAAACGCCATCACAGACAGAGGGACGTACTTCACTGGTCATCTTTTGTACAAATTACATTAAAACATAAATCTAAAAGGACAAATATACTGCTGTAAATACTGCATATACTAAATATTGACCCGCCCCGTTTTTCCACTGTCCAATCAGATGTGAAGAAGCCGACAACTTCCGTTTTTACTTCCGTGAAACTGCTCAGCTGACTGACAGCCATGGTAAACACGGCTAATAATCGCAGATTTTAATACTAATTTTTTTTCGTTTTTGAAGCTTTTTATTTATAAGACAGCGTGGTCATATTATTTATGAATGTTTTAAGTAACCATTTACGTCAGCACTATCGCGGCGTCTAGCATGCTAAGCTAGTTGGTGTCTTTAAAAGACGAATGGCTAATGCTAAATGCTATCATCACAGTGTTTCAAAGTTGACTTTTTGATGCAGAAAACAACATTTATGTGTGTTTATGTGTCTTATCGGTTGCAGCGGTTCCGTTTCTGTGGAGATTTGGACTGCCCGGACTGGGTGCTCGCTGAAATTAGCACCTTGGCGAAGATTGTAAGTAATTATAAAAGTTCAACATTGATCATAAGTAAGGAAGTGTTCTGTTTTTAGGTTAGATCGTGTATTCTTGAATGCTAACACTTTTGTCTTCTGTCTCACTAATGTCAGTCAAGTGTCAAAATGAAACTGCTCTGTGCTCAAGTGCTGAAGGACTTGCTTGGGGAGGGCATTGATGTAAGAGTCTGACACACATCCACATAATCACTTCTTTTCATGTTTTATTGGACTTATTTCTCCTTATATACACTTGAATTCACTCTCACTGAACACCGCTGTCTTCGCTTTGTTTTTGTTTTAGTATGACAAGGTTGCAAAGCTTACTGCAGATGCAAAGTTCGGTGAGTCTCCGTCACTCAGTAGTGGAAGAAATATTCAGATCTTTTAGTAAAGTTAAAGCAGCTACACCACAATGTGAAAATACTCCATTACATACAAGAAATAACTATATTTGTTAAGTGCAGAAGTATTAGTAGAAACATCAAAAGTACTGGATAGTTGGTTATGTAGAAACAAATACCCTTATCCATTGCTTATCACTATTATTTATTACTTGCTGCTTTTATGTGCATGCACCAATTTACCATAGTAGAAAGTGTTGTGAGTCTCTGTGAGTGCAATCTGCAGTGTAACTAGTAATTGTAGCTGTCAATAAATGTAGTGATTAAAATTTCCCATAGAATATCTGTAATGGAGTGATGTATAAGTATAAAGGAGCATGGAAACTAAAAGCACAGGTACCTCAATTATACCTTAATTATTCTTAAGTAGAGCAGTCGAGTTAATGCTGGTTTTTGCGCTTAAATGTAACCTATAACCTTTACCAAAAAGCATTACTTCAGTCATACTTTCAGTGTATCTTTTATTTTCTATCATGAAATGAGTTCATGACATCAATCCATCTTGCAGAGAGCGGAGACATCAAAGCAAGCGTGGCAGTGCTCAGCTTCATTTTTTCCAGTGCAGCAAAGCATGATGTGGACAGTGAATCTCTGTCCAGTGAGCTGCAGCAGCTCGGTCTGCCTAAAGGTTAGTTTGCCATTTATACTTCAGTTTGTGCAAAGAGTACTAACAGGCTGGTTGTTAAAGCAGAACAAAGGTGGAAAAACATCATCTGGATAATTTCTTGTATTACTTTTAATAGTTTAGGGCAGCGGCTGCACCAACTAGAGCGCATGGGGCAGATACACTGAGCTCTCAGACAATTAGGGGTCCTCGATACAGAGTTATGTATTTTTATATTCTTTTCATATTAAATTGTGCTCAGAAAGCTGAAGCAGGTAAAATCTAAATTAAAAAGGGATTGTCGGTCATCCCACAAACTACATAATTTACAGAATTATAGAGGTCCCAAATCACAGCCTATTGTGTTATTACTGGAGCTTACTGCATTGTACCATTGTCTACTGTGTAACTAAAGGATTATAAAACACTCCTCTGGCAGTTGGAGGGCACAGGATGTGCTGAAGGTTGGGGTGGGCGGTTTGGCACATTGTTGGATGGTGCATTAACAGTCACAGCTGACACTGAAAACTTTTAGGCTCTAGGCTCCATTAAGTGGTGTGAAGATATCCACTTTATGTGACAGATGTGAATTGCTTTTCAATTACTTTGTGCTTTGTGGCTATTACTTTTCTCTCACTGAACCTTTACTGCTGTATTTATGTTCTACTGATAATAGTGTTTTATGTGATTATGCACTTAAAATAAATCTTGGCTTGACTGTTAATTACACCCACTCATGTCTTTATTTAGAGCACACAACGGGGCTCTGCAAATCATACGAAGACAAGCACTCTGCACTGCAAGTCAAACTGAGAGAGACAAGCCTGAGGTGTAAGTATTTCTGTCCACTTTGCCCCTTTTTCCAGGAAGGCAAATGCAGCGACTAAGCAGCGGGTTCAGTTGTGCTTCGTTATGACTTTCAGTGGGGCGGCTGGAGGCCGTGTCCTGGCGAGTTGACTACATGCTGAGCTCCAGTGAACAGAAGGAGGTAAATGAACCCATGATTCAGCTAAAACTACTGGCACAAGGGGCAGAATCGGGCTCCACAGAGACCACTGTTGTTTCTGTTTCTGCTGACAAATTCAGAGTCTTGCTCACAGGTTAGTTCTGCGTCTCGTCAAACTGCAGTTCTCATCTTGTAGTTCTTCTATCGTGAATCACTTGATCAGCCAAAGTAATGTTGTGATAACTGTTTTCCTTTGTGTTTCTGCAGAGCTCAAACAGGCCCAGACCATGATGAATGGACTGCAATGATGACAAATGTCAGTCCAGTGTTTTTTTTAGTCGTCTCATAGGTCATGTGAATGGCTCATTCCTTATTTTTACTGACTGATATTTTGTTGTTTTTTTCCTTCCACATTCTAAAAAGAATCATTTATGGAAATGCTCCCAGACTGGGCGATTTGTCACTGAAAGGAAAGCATTTTTTGGTAAAATATTGTATATTAATTTACACATTTTGAATCATGTTTATAAGTTGTCATGTATTTTCATACGCTCAGAAATAAAACGTGAAACATGTTCGTTTTCTTGCCTCTCACAACGCCTACATATCCCAACATGCAATGGGCTGGGCTATTTGCTCATGCTGTGTTTCTGCAGTGTGTTTCCCTAAAAAGATGCCGTTATTTATATTTCCCTCCTGTTTTAATGAGTACTGAGAAAATATGGTAACAACATCCACTTAGGTCAGAAACACGCGAGAAATAAGCGATTTTAAACAACGAGCCTGGATACGCCACAGATCTCGCGATATTTTAGAATCGATTAATCGCCCACGGCGGCGTTACACAAGTTGTTTGGTAACATGCGTGTGATAGAAACGTGTTGATTTGTGCCATACCTGTTCATGGTGGCAACTCTGCAGGAGAGAGACCCGACTAACTAAGGAGGTAAAAGTTAAACGTCAACGGCGAGGTCTACTTCCTGGTTTGGGTAAGTTGTTTACCCCTTGGTGCCCCATTTGTAGCTCAATGGAAACGCTGTCTTTTACCTTTTGCCTGTACTCAGTTTGGGGATTTGGGATGAGTGCATATTAATGGACCAGTGTGTCATATTGTTGTATAGTCTGTGGCAACGTGTGTGACGCTGAAGAGTCAAAACATCAGTGTTTATCATGCTGTGCAGTCTTAAAAATACATGAGTCATGTGTGTATTTGTTTTGTGGTAGGCGTGAAGACTTTGTGTCTTTGAGGCTGTGCCGTGTTTAGTCAGCCACCAATTGCGCAAGTTCTCCCACTTAAAAAGATGAGAGAGGCCTGTAATTTTCATCATAGGCCAGGTACACTTCAACTATGAGAGACAGAATGGGGGGAAAGAATCCAGGAAATCACATTGTAGGATTTTTAATGAATTAATTGGTGAATTCCTCAGTAAAATAAGTATTTGGTCACCTACAAACAAGCAAGATTTCTGGCTCTCACAGACCTGTAACTTCTTCTTTAAGAGGCTCCTCTGTCCTCCACTCGTTACCTGTATTAATGGCACCTGTTTGAACTCGTTATCAGTATAAAAGACACCTGTCCACAACCTCAAACAGTCAGACTCCAAACTCCACTATGGCCAAGACCAAAGAGCTGTCAAAGGACACCAGAAACAAAATTGTAGACCTGCACCAGGCTGGGAAGACTGAATCTGCAATAGGTAAGCAGCTTGGTGTGAAGAAATCAACTGTTGGAGCAATTATTAGAAAAGTGGAAGACATACAAGACCACTGATAATCTCCTCATCTGGGGCTCCATCTGGGGATCTGGGGCTCCACGCAAGATCTCACCCACCCCGTGGGGTCAAAATGATCACGAGAACGGTGAGCAAAAATCCCAGAACCACACGGGGGGACCTAGTGAATGACCTGCAGAGAGCTGGGACCAAAGTAACAAAGGCTACCATCAGTAACACACTACGCCGCCAGGGACTCAAATCCTGCAGTGCCAGACGTGTCCCCCTGCTTAAGCCAGTACATGTCCAGGCCCGTCTGAAGTTTGCTAGAGAGCATTTGGATGATCCAGAAGAGGATTGGGAGAATGTCATATGGTCAGATGAAACCAAAATAGAACTTTTTGGTAAAAACTCAACTTGTCGTGTTTGGAGGAGAAAGAATGCTGAGTTGCATCCAAAGAACACCATACCTACTGTGAAGCATGGGGGTGGAAACATCATGCTTTGGGGCTGTTTTTCTGCAAAGGGACCAGGACGACTGATCCGTGTAAAGGAAAGAATGAATGGGGCCATGTATCGTGAGATTTTGAGTGAAAACCTCCTTCCATCAGCAAGGGCATTGAAGAAGATGAAACGTGGCTGGGTCTTTCAGCATGACAATGATCCCAAACACACCGCCCGGTCAGCAACGAAGGGAGTGGCTTCGTAAGAAGCATTTCAAGGTCCTGGAGTGGCCTAGCCAGTCTCCAGATCTCAACCCCATAGAAAATCTTTGGAGGGAGTTGAAAGTCCATGTTGCCCAGCGACAGCCCCAAAACATCACTGCTCTAGAGGAGATCTGCATGGAGGAATGGGCCAAAATACCAGCAACAGTGTGTGAAAACCTTGTGAAGACTTACAGAAAACGTTTGACCTCTGTCATTGCCAACAAAGGTGTATATAACAAAGTATTGAGATGAACTTTTGTTATTGACCAAATACTTATTTTCCACCATAATTTGCAAATAAATTCTTTAAAAATCAGACAATGTGATTTTCTGGATTTTTTTTTTTTTCCCTCATTTTGTCTCTTATAGTTGAGGTATACCTATGATGAAAATGGAGACCATCTTTTTAAGTGGGAGAACTTGCACAATTGGTGGCTGACTAAATACTTTTTTGCCCCACTGTACCCCCACCACTCTTTGTAAAGTCATGATATAATCTGAGGCCTGTGGTGGTATTTTTATTTAATTTTAAGGGCTGAATGCTGTGTAAAAGCAGTCTCCACAATCAGGAATATTAATCTCAAGGAGAAAAGGTGAAGTTCACCTGGACTAGAAATATTTAAATGCAAAAACATTGAGTGATCAAATGATGGATTAAGACCTAAAATGCTTTCCATGTGTATGTTTTTAATTGCAAAATGTAGACCTACTCTCCGCAGGCTTCTCTAAATTATAAAATAAAATCTGGTCCTCAGTGTGCTTAAAGGTAGTTACAACCCTGGATGATGTGTATTGTGATTTAATTATTGCTCTTCCACTTTATGCAGCTGCAGCACAGCCTCATTTGTTCCATCAAAATGCCAGAGGGACCAGAGCTTCACCTTGCCAGCCTTTACGTGAACAAAATGTGCGATGGAGTGTTGTTCACTGGACCAGTCCGAAAATCCGAAGTCAGCAAGAACCCTGATGTGCCCTTCACCTGCGAGGCCTATCGCATCACAGCCACTTCCAGGGGGAAGGAAGTGAAGCTTACCCTGACGCCCATAAAGAGTGATGAAGGCAAACAGAGGGCGAAGGCAGGACAGGCAGACCAGCCCATGAACATAGTCTTTCGCTTCGGGATGTCGGGTTATTTCCGCTTCACCCCAGAGGACGAGCTGCCCAAACATGCTCACCTGCGCTTTTACACCAAAGAAACGCCCTGCAGAGTGCTGAGCTTTGTAGACGCACGCAGGTTTGGCAGCTGGCACCCCAGTGGGTCATGGCAGCCCGGCAGAGGGCCCTGCATCATGTCTGAGTATGAAAGCTTCAGGTTAGTAAATTAGTGTCACACTTGTCACCTGATGCTGATGACGTCTCTGTCACGCTGACCGGTCGATCATTTTTGCAGGGAGAACGTCGTGTCAAACCTGTCTGACCGCACCTTTGACAGGCCCATCTGTGAAGTTCTGCTCAATCAGAAGTACTTCAACGGTATCGGGAACTACCTGAGGGCAGAAATCCTCTACAGGTAACGTACAATCCTCAGAACCATTCAAATGGCCCATTATTTAGTTATTATACACCTAATCCGATATTAGCCTTGACATGATCTACATTAAATATACGGCTGCAAACAACAATTATTCAACTTTCTGAGTATATAAAATAACAATTTCCACAAGGGTGATAATTTTGTCTTCAGATTGCTTGTTTTATGAGGCCAACAGTGTAAAACCAAAACATTGTTTATAATCAAAGAAGACAGAAGAGAAAAGCAGCAGCTCATAAAAATGACCCACAAGGAGTTTCACGCCGTGATGTCCACAGATGTACTGGTATTGGATCAATGTACCAAACCAGAATCATTACTGGAAGATGAAAAAGTTGGATTGGTGCATCCCTACACAGCTGTACATAACACAGGACAGAAAGCCTTGTGCTTGTAGACCTTGATGAACTGGAAAGTCCTACACACAGGTTACAAAACAACAAGATTTGCAAGAAGGTAAATGTAAATTGCTTTGCTTTAATTCTCATTTTATTATGAGAACTCATGAAGCAAGGTCAGACTAGAGAAGCTATTCAGTATAAACATTTCTCATATCTATGCAAACATTTTTTTCCTGTGAGGCTCTGGTTTGTCGAAAAGACATAACATAATTTGCATTGATAAAAGCTCCTGACCAAAATGCTGCGCCAGCTCTTGTTAGACTCAAGGTCAGTTTATCCCAGATATGAAATGAATGTTCGTTTTCTTCTTCCTAACGCCAGTGAGGAGTGGAGGGGCGTAATGATTCAGACAAAACTAAAAGGGCCTTTTTGTCTTGTCAAAAGAATAAATCTTTGTTTGCATGTCATTTCCAGGTTGAATATCCCACCCTTTGTGACTGCCAGGACTGTACTGGAAGGCCTTGAGTCAGAAGATTCATGTGGAAACAAGAAGCATATGAAAAATGAGGTCACAGCCACAAAGGTGGTATGTGAGCACATTTTTTCAGACCACCAAAGATTCAACCTGACTGCTCTGCACTTTCTAACAGTACCCCTCTCTCTCTCTTCTGTGCACAAGACCTCAGCCAGAGCAAAACAGAAACAGGTGAAAGACGAGACTGCTGACCTGCTCAGACTCTGTCACACAGTACCACTGGAGGTCGTGAGCTTAGGTGGGTTGACACTCAAATCAAAGATCCTGTTAGTATTTATTTTTATTGGAAATGCTTCACTCTCACTCACAGAAACAGTTTAATTTTCTTGTGAAACACCTTTTTTTTTTTTTTTTTAAACACATTTGGGGATTTAGGTGGAAAGGGCTATGATCCAGAAAAGGCTGACTACTCTGACTTTGAGGCATGGCTGCAGTGTTACTGTGTCGATGGCATGAAATCCATCCGGGACCACAATGGCAGAACTATGTGGTTCAAAGTGAGTTAAAGGAAAATGCTGTATTTTAATATCTACCACAGGATTGTCTGTCTCTGTCTGTCTCTGTCTCTCTCTCTCTCTCATATACTAATACCTACTGTCCTTATTTCAGGGACATCCAGGCCCCATGGCGCCTAAAGGTACCTAATACTTTTGACAATGAGCACTTCAGCTGAAGTGTTTCTGAGAATAGTCTGACCAAACCGATGTCCGATCTCTCTCACACAATAGATTCAAAGTCACCCAAGGCAAAAAAGAGGGCAAAGAAAGAAGATGACCATGACTACACAGCAAAGAAAAAGGTATAACAGTAACATTGTTTTTCTCCTTTGCTAGATTAATTATGAACTCTTCAGGATGGAACTCTTGACACCAATTTTGCCTGTATTAGGTAGCCCAGAGTCGCTCTGCAAGCATGACAAAGAAAATCACTGTGAAACAGGAGACTATAACCAAAACGCCAAAGAGGGAAAAGGATACACATGTGAAGGAAGCCGGATACAAGAGAAAAAAGACTGGCAAGACCCGGGAGGCTGGAACACCTCAGCATGAAAAGACACCAGCAGCACGTAGGAGGAAAAGCAGCAGCACAGAACCAACAGCTGCAGGTGAGCTCAAAGTATTCTTTCAAAATGTGTTCTTTCTACTGGTGAGGGAGTGCTGAGAAAAATCTGTCTTGTTTTAGGGCCACAGAGACGGAGCGGGAGAGTTACCAGACAGAACAGCAAATAAAGAAAAAGAGAGGAACCACCATATGGAACAGTTTTTAATGTTTTTATACTAAAAAAAGAGATAAAAAAAATTTAATAAAACACATTTTTATAAAAGTTCAATTGTTTTATTAATTTGATGCAAAGAAATCACAGTATTTCTGGCAAATGGTCATCTAGGAGTAGTTAAAAAAGATGCCCTCAATACTGGGCAAAACTGTTACTAGAGCAGCACCGGATCAGACATTTTATTGAGCTTCTACACATAGGGCCACAGTGTTTCTATTTTTATTCAATTTGTGACCACCCCATGTGTCACAGGATGAGGAGAAGAGACACAATTTGAAAGGGTTTGTAGTTCAAAGTGATTCCCTCTGACGTAATGTCTGCTGGCCGGTTGGGATCTTGACTCTCCAAGAGATCACAACTGAAAGAGGGACGGAGTATTGTTCTTAAAAAACATGACAAAAAAAAAAAAACGTGCCAAACTACTTTAGACACTAGAAATAGAAATACTCACTGCCAGGCCTCCCTGACTGGAAGGGCAGTGCAGAGAGTTGCAGTCACGCTGCTCCCATGTGACTCATACAGCCGGACTACAAGTGCCTCCTTCCTGTCCTCGGCCTGGTAAATAGACCAAACCAACAGTTAGCGAGCTAAGTGGATTGACTCAAGCTACGTCAAACACAGCTTTTAATGGGGTACCTTTTTAACGGTCTCAAGGATGACTGCTGCACTGCTGATGGTAAAGGCACTCCATGGCATGTCATCAGGAGCGCACTGGATTGACCTCAAAGGGAAGTTGAGGTTGTATGCGCACTGGATGACAGAGGCATCTTGGAAGGAACCTAAATCAAAACACAACATTTTAGCTCCACAGTCAGTTTTATTAATTAGTCAGATCCTATTAATTTTCAAAATGTATTAAATCTTACCTGTGTGTGGCATAATTGCATAGGTAAAATGATGAGTCCCCATATCAGCATTGGCATCTGGGGCTTTCGGTGCTCTCAGTCTAAGACAAAAATATGCTGTTAGATTTATGGATTATTTATATTTTAGTGTAACTGTACTGTTTGTTTCAATGTTGTGTATAAACATTAGGGAACCTCACAGGGACAGTGTCATGGTGTTCCTGTGCACTGAATAGCCGTATTTGCAGTCATTCAGCAGTGCAACTCCAAAATTGTGCTCTGACAAATCGGCCCATTTGTGACCCCAAACCTGGGACACAAAGGATTTTAAACAACACAGCATCACTGACATCAGTTGTCCTACAAAGTGTGTAAAAATTAGTTTGTTGTTTACATAGAGTCGTACCTCAAATCTGGCCCAGTCCCATGAAGTGTTCCTGTGTGTTGGCCTCTGCAGATGACCAAACTGGATCTCATAAGTAGCATTGGGGCTGTGTACCCGAACAGGGAATTCCACCTTAAGAAACTTGTGTGATTCTGCCCACTTCACCTGAAATCACAAAGATGCAACATTGGATATTTCTTTGGTTATTGTCGAATTTGTCAACTGCCTGATCAGAGATTCTCTGCATTTCTCCTGATATCATAAATGTAATAAAGCACCTCTGTGTTGAACTTGATGTACGGACACATGGCGTCCATGATGATCTCCTGCATGATAGTGCTCTTATCACTGATCCTGAGGGTGAAGCTGACACTGCCTCGGAGCCCACCTGAGGACACCACGTGAATGGGCTGCACCACCTCCAGCACCGGCTTCCTATTGGGGTCAATTCTGCAGTTTAGGTTTTTGACATACATATCTACAACATCTGCACATACCTGATGTCTATCAAGCTGGAAAAGATCGATGAAGCAGTAATGAGAAACACCTTGTCTGCAGATGGTAGTCCATTACATCCCAAGCATCCCAGTACAGAGGGACATCATCAAAGATGACAAACTGGTTACCATGACAGCTGTCTGAGATGGCTTCTCTGAAACCGACAAAGCAGTGAGACAGATGTTAATCCACTGATGTTGAAGCACGCGCACAGTCTTGTGTGCTCCCACAGTACCTGTTTGCGCGGATCAAATACAGTGATGCCAAAGTGCCGTCTTTGTTAACGATAGCCTGTACAATCCCGTTCTCCATGAGGAACGTGCCGTCCGCCTGTGGTGTTACACAACGTCTCAGTTATCCAAATTAAATCACAACCCAGCTAAATAAATTAAATTCTCCTTATATATTGTTTGTACTTGATGTGTGACGGAGACCGGAGCCACAGGCTGTGTGTCTTTGACAGGACACAGGCCGATGCTGGGAACTCTCACCAGAGCTGCAGGAAAACAGATGACACAGAGAATCAGATGCACAGTTGTGGTTTGGATGGAAACAACTTAAATATTATAAATATACAACTTACCCAGACCAGATTTACCAGCCCCATCTTGAATCTGGATGACTTCCTGGCGCTCCCATGGAAGGGAGTTGAACACTCCAGCGGATTTGCCCCCTGACCCCAAGGCTTCACAGGCATCATGCAGCAGTTTAGCACCATCACTGCGGATGTCTGCAAAACAGTATGATGCACTTTTTATCTTGGTAAACAGCATATCAATACGGCTCTTATAGGGATTTTTATGGACAGGGACTGAAAGCTGTACCCTCATAATACTTGAGTGCATCCTCCACAACCATCTCTATACAGCTGCCGGGAATCACATCGTGGAACTGGTTTAGAAGAAGCAGCCTGTGAGGAAAAAAAGAAATTCACTTTCATTTTGTAATAAAAGAGACTATTTATTTATTCATCCTCCTCAAAGAGTAATAGGTGGTCTCAGACCTCCAGAGTTCCCGCAGTTTTTCCACAGGATACTGAAAGGTCCTGTCCCGACACAGCGCCAAGCTGCTGGCTATCTCAAGGTCATGAAGCAGCGTCTCACACTGGCGGTTCCCCCGCTTAATCTGGAAACAACAAAGCAAGCATGAAAACAACTGTGCTTTATCAAACAATGCAAATATTTTTCATTCATTAACTTCATCAACTTCTTTCATTATTTAGTTCATTCAATTGTATAGGTTTTGTACACAGTTCATATCTGTTTCCTGCAGCAGCGTGAGACTTTTCCTCTTATTTTCAAGGTTCGAGATTTTACTTGCTGTACTTTCTGTTCTTGAAATTCTTGAGTCACAGGCTCCCTTTAACATTACTCAAACCTATTTAGGAGAAAACCACACAAGCAAAACAAAGATGTTAAACTAAAATAAATAATAAACTAAAGTAATAACATAAAATACAGATCTATAATATACCTAAATGTACACAGCTAAAATAAAATATATAACTGAGGATAACACACCATAGAATTCAGAAAATACTGTTAGCAGTATGTGTGTAAAATTTAGTTAGATGCTTTTTTTGTGGTTTATGTTGAACTGTAGTATTTTGTATTTTGTGAGGTGTTGCTAGTAATTATGCCTTCTCCCAACAGTAAACATTCAAACCTCAAAAATACGTATTTATATATTCTAGGAAATTATTATGCATGCTATTCTTTTTCATCTTAACTGTGAGCATGGGTTTTCTCTTTTCTAATCCTATTCATTTTGTTTTATTACTATTATTATGTTAAGTTTAGCTTCCTCTAATAACAAGGACTCTGAACACATTTGTATTCTACCTGCGCCTGTGTGGTGTAGGTGCCATTGTGCAACTCCAGAAAGAGCTCTCCGGTCCAAGTACAAAGGAAATCTGAGTAAGCCTGAAGTTCAGAGAAAAGCTTGTTGGGACTGGATGCTTGGACTCTGAGAAACACACAAGAATTGGAGGTGGAAGTTACGTCTGCAGTTACGCCTTTTTCATTCAGTCTGACTAAAACGTAATCACACTGGCTGATATTGTAAAGCAACACCACAATGACATCAATAGACATCACTCATATCCTTTTGCGTTTAACAAACCTGGTGGAGCCCACTGTCTACGTGCTGGAAATGTCATACAGAAAACCCACAATGTGTGAAAAGTGAATATAAAACTGAGTAATTCCTCTGGGAGTGTTTCAGAGTATTTCAATTCGGGTATGGCTGTTTTTACTGCTGAGTAACAAGTCAAGGCGTGGGACAGGAACTGACTTGGGAAGTCCATCTGTGTCCTGGACCCGGTTCAATCTGTCCAGCATCAGCTGTGTCGGCCCACCACCACCGTCGCCGAAACCAAACAACACCGCACTATGATTGGCTCTGCCTTTGTCTTTGTTGTTATTCACAGTTTTCACCAGCTGTGGGTGGAGAAAACCCACATTAACATGAACTCTGTAATATAAAATATTGTTTCCACATAAAATGAGGGATTTAAAAAACTCACATCTTCAACCTTGCCTTTCATTTCATAGGAATTTCCTGGTGGGAAGTGAGTTAAGATCTTGGAGCCGTCTAGACCCTCCCAGAAAAACGTGTTGTGCTTTGGGAAGAAGAAATCAAAACTGAAAAACAAAAGCTCTCAACTGAATTGTTTTTTAAACAAGTGCCTCAGCACCTTACTTACGGGAAAAGTGTTCACCAGGTTCCAACTCAGCTTTTGTGTCAAGAAATTGGAAATGCCACAGCTTTGCATTATTTGAGGAAGTTGGGCAGAGTAACCAAACGTATCTGGAAGCCAGAACTTAAGAAAACAGAAAAAAACATTATGCATTTGTGGCCTAAATGTGGCTAAAATGTAGCAGACGATACATAGAGAGGTTGACTCAGGTTATGTAGACATTTTTAGGAATCTCTACCTCTTTGCAATGGATCCCAAACTCATGGTTAAAGAAGCGCTGCCCTTCTAGGAACTGCCGGACCATGGACTCACCTGAGGGCAGATTGCCATCCTGATAGGCAAACATGTGATTAGTGCATCCTAACTTTGATATCAAGCTCATGAAAAGCAGCAGAGGCAGAAATCTGACTGATTTGCAAGATCAGGTTTACCATCTCCACCCACGTTCCTCCAACTGGAATGAACTGGCCTCGCTTGACGAAATGCTGAATCTGGGAGAAGAGTCCTGGGTACCAGCTCTTGACCCACTGGAACTGCTGGGCCTGGACATAAAGCTCAGAATGAAGGGCGACTGCTCAGATTTGTAGTATGAACCTTTACGGCTTCTAGAAAACTGTATTAGTGGGGAATTACCTGAGAGCAGGTAAAAACAAACTCTGGGTTCTTCTCCATTAAACGGATCACCGTCGCCCAGCTTCGCCCACACTTGCGAATGGTCTCTTCATAAGGCCACAATTCCAAGCTGCACATTCAGAAAAGCAAATGTGATCTTATTTGACAAAAATTATTATTCGTGAAGAATGTTGCCTTAATAAAATAGTCATGCATCAGTAAATAGCTAACTAATAAATAAGTTAATTGATTATCAGCTCTATTGGAGAACAGACATTAAACTGGGACCTGAGTCTATGTGGCAGTGACCCATCGCGTGAGCAGTGTGCTGGCTTTCTCCGTTCCGCTGGCTGAAGAAGTTGCTGGCCAGACTGCGTGCTTTGGAGAAGGAGCTGGGGTCAGCGGGGTCACACAGGTTTACCATCTCATTGACAGTGAAGAGGGCCTGGTAGCCTCGTTGCTCTCCCTCTCCCAGTTCCTTTAAATAGAGAAACAGGGAAGTTCACAGTCGTGTTCATTAAAACGTCAGCTGAAGTGTTTTGTGTCGCCGCACCTTTACGATGTCAATTAACATCTCAAAATCGGTCAGCAGCTCCCGTACGTCCCGATTAAACACCACCAGCTCAGCCTTCTGTACAGAAAACTTCCTGTTGGGATCTGGGGCTGCGATCATGGACCCTTGACCAGCTCCAAAAAGCCCGTTACAGGCCACCTCTACGTAGAGGTTGACACTAAAGAAAAGACAAAATATGAACATTTTACCTGAGAGCTGCCCAAAAGCTCTGAAAGCCAAATCTGACATTGTCATTCACTGACCCGTGTGGATCTTCATCTTTCAGACAGTCCGACAGAATGTAACTCGTCTTTTCACCCTCTTTAGTCAGCCCCTGCAAAATCCACGTTACATGTCCCAAATAAATCTAGTCATGGGTTTAATTAGAACTTTAATTTAGTCATAGTCAATTCAAACTGCTGCTACGTTACCTGGACTGGCTGTTCATCTCTCCAAACCATTGCTTCTCCATCACTTTCCCACAGAAGATGAACCTCTTTCCCCCTCCAGGACTCGGGGATTCTCAGGGTCACTTTAAACCAGCAAGTCCACCACCTTCAGCAGGGATCGAGCTTGGGTTATTGCCAAGATCTGAGGCAGTAAAATATGTGAGGGTGATTAAAAAAAAAAAAAAAACACTGACAGACAGTATTACTTACGTCGGTCCAAAGGTGTCACCCACTTTATAAGGTACAAAGTTCTGCTTGGAGGCTTCCTGGAATGTGATCCGTTTAGAGGACAAGAAGGAGGACAGGGACTCCAGCGGGCAGGAGTCTCCATAGAGTCTGCAGAGAATAGTCATTTAAAAAGTCAGACTTATTCATATGGCCTGAAATCACAAATCACAAGCTCAAAGAGCTTTGCAATATCTCTGACCTTTGACCCTAAATTCAGAGGAAGAAAAAAAACCTGTTTATAATGCAATTACATAAATATTAAATGTAATGTGGACATTATTTAGCTGGACTTCAATGCATCTGTATGACATTAATTGTGATGTCAGCATTAACTTACTATGGAGTAAAATACAGTCATGGAAAAAAATGATTAGACCACCCTTGTTTTCTTCAATTTCTTGTTCATTTTAATGCCTGGTACCACTAAAGGTATATTACCTAAAGAATACAATGAACACGACAAAAAATACAGCTGATTACATAATACTTTATGTCCTATTTGACATGCTTAAGCTTAATTGTATTCCCAGGAGTATATAAGAGGCCATTTCATGTCATAAGCAGCACTGCACATGCAAAGGCCTAGAGTGGTTTCCTGCTTACATTCAAGCCGTAACACAACTCAGAAGTTGTCAGCTCTCACAGTTCAAAACCGACTTCTTGAAGCTGGTCTGAGGTCACACAGGGCACGGAAGAAGCCCTTCATTAGCGAAAGGCAGAGGAAAGCCCGGTTACTCTTTGCTGGGGATCACAAGGATTGGACTGCTGATTATTGGGCTGAGGCTCTCTTCAGTGATGAATCCAATTTTCAGTTGATGCCCACTCCAGCCAACTTACTGGTTAGGAGGAAGTAAAACATGGGGGTGGATCAGTGACGATCTGGTGTTGTTTCAGTATGGGTGGAACAGGGCAAATGCAATTGTGTGAAGGGCGAATGAACCAGGTCATGTACAGGGCTACTCTTGAAAACAGTCTTCTTCCATCAGCTGGAAAATTCTTTCCTGCCTCGAATGGCTGGATTTTCCAACAAGACAACGCCCCTTGCCACTCCGCTAAAATGCGAATTTGTTTGAATTTGCGCAACAAGAATGGGCTGCTGTGACAGCAGAACAATGTCAGAAGCTGGTGGAGAGCATGCCAGGACGCATGGCTGCAGTCATCAAATACAATGGCTATGCAATCAAGTACTAACTCCTGTGTATCATGTGATTAAAACAAACAGAAAAGAAAACATGGAATGCCTAAAAGCACTGTTTTTGCAGTAAGAACTTAAGTGATTTTGGTTATTATTAAGAAAACCATGGGAAATGGCTAGATACCAGCTCTTAAATTAAACTCTTATGAGCTATTTTTGTTGTTATCATTATATTTGTCCAAACAAATGTACGTTTAGTTGTACCATGCATTAAAATGAACAAGAAATTGAAGAAAACAAGGGTGCTCTAATAATTTTTTTCCATGACTGTAGATCAAGGTAAGTCCCTGCACATATTGCAGTGATTTTTATTTACACATTTACACTTTGATGCAGACTGCTGTTCACCTGGTAATGACTTTTACTATGAGCAGCAGAAAGTGCATTTACTGGGCTTTAAGTGTGACCATTCTTTACAGACAGATGCAGCACTAGAAACATGTTTTGTCCACTGTCACTTCACAGGTCAGATCGTACCAGACTGGCTGCAGCTGGGTGAATGAAGCCTTACCGTCCTCTCAGGTTGCAGTCTGTGAAGTAAACATCAGAGATAAACTTCTCTGCTCTCTCGAGGAGAGTGCGCCGGTTCTTCAGCACCGGCTGGTGATACATCACGACACAAGCATGCAGGTCTCTCACGAACACAGCGAGCACTCAAACCGCGGAAGATAAACTCAAATCTGCAAAGCACCCGGAAGTTAAAATGTGGTTGTTGTTGTTGTTGTTGCACATGAAGCCAGCGGCCTCTAGGTGGCAGTGCTGTCCAACAACTGGCAGCAATGAAGCCGACGCTCACAGTCCATCTCTGATTTTCATCCTCAGGGTTCAGGAGGGGCATGTGAACCGTGCAAACTCTTTTTGCTTTTAACAGACCAAATAGTCTGTTCAAAGTCATATCAAAAAGATCTGATTACTTCTTATTTAGGTTTTGTGAAAGGGTCTCAGCCACCATAACTTGGAACTTGTCGTTGAGGAATTTAAGATGCAATGAAAATGCCATTTTACTTGAAAACACATAAATATTTGTATTTATTTATTTATTTTATTCAGAGAGAGCAGTTATTTACATGTATTATACACATAGGTAACGTAACATTTACAGCTACAGTTCAACACGTGGAGTGGCACTTCTTAAAATATGACAGGGTATCATCCATGTAATGAGGCAACAAGCAGCAATGGACAGGAAAATAGCTATTGGAGAACTGGTAAATGTCATGGAGAATGGTATGATTTATAGCGCAGAAATGGATGCCCTGTGCTTCTCTATACTATGTCATTTCCTCATTTGACCTCTTTTAATCAGTCTAAAGTATCTAAAGTCTGGTCTAACAGTAACAGTGTCACCTTCTGTGCCACGAGCATGCAAATACTTTACACTAAGCATAAACACGGGAACATCTAAAATGATCTAAAAGAACAAATATGATCAGAGCAGAATCGATGATAAAATGGCCAAATGGCCCTGTGGGGGTGACGCAATGATGTAATACTTCCCCTGCCGTCCTGTGGGTAACTTCGCAGGCTGCAGTCGAAGTGAGAGGCTTTCAGGAGTGCTGGGGAGTGAATCTCGTGATCAGACTGGCTCATAGGGGTTAGGGGTCAGCCCACACCCAGCCGGGAAACACAAAAGCCTTTTTTTCCCCCCTCTGGATCATTCACAGGGAAGGAGCTTTGTGTTTCTCCGTTTGTACAGAGCTGAGCGCCCTTTTATTATAAAATCCATAGAGCAGCTCTAAGTACAGGGTTGGTGGAAATGTGGTATAGCCCATCCCTCTCAGGCCACCCTACCATCAGGGATGCCTGTCGACTCCTATCCCCCTATTGTTTGGACTGTGGTTGTGCTTTCCACCACGCCAGGGCAGCCTAAAGGAACCTCATGCCATGGTCGGATTTGACCCGGGACTCTCACCAGTCCAGCTTCGGCCTTGCTGCTTATGCCTGGAAGCGTCTGTGTGGAGCTCTCCTGGAGAAACTCACCACATCACGTCAGATAACTAAAGGGGGGGATTAGAGAAGACAGCTGTTCCTCGTGCTCTAAGGAAGTACTCATACAGCATAAAACACCCTTTTTAATGTCCAGCACGGAGGCCTTACCATGTTTTGCCTGCCACAACACAGCAAAGGAAGTCAAAGACTGTGGCTTGAGAAAGAAAAAAAACTGAGTGCTTCCCAAAACCCCAAAGCTGCATGCAAACTTTATCATGTGATCTACTTAAACCTTTCATGCTTCCACAATTGCCCAAACTGACCCACGGGGCAATTTCACAAATATAGAATGAGTGATGCAAAAGGGCAACGGTCTTATAGTCTTGCTGTAGTTTCAGCGAATTGCTTTGAAGCCAGGTCCAGGCCAATTTACCGGTTATACTCTTGAGCCGTACTCGTCACTTTCTCCAATGTTGTATCCGACACTTTTGCTCTTGTCCTCTCCAGCACCAGCTCTGAGGAACAAAAGAATCAGAAAGTATCAGAATTAGTTAATATCTCTAACTGCACACAAAAAAATGAAGTTCTCCATTAGGCCTAATGGAGAACATTAGGCTGTGAAACATAGCCTAATGTGAAACATATTATGCTATGAAACATATTTCATGGCCATCAATCACTCTTGCTGAGCTTCGTTTTGCAATTTGTTATTTAGTTCCATGATGTGTGAGCAAGATGTTGAGGGCAATTAAAGTGCAGGTTAACCTTTTCACCCACAACTCTTAATTCATTCACATTTTCCATTACAATCGCCCGTTTGCCTTCACTCAATCTGCCAATATACATGAATAAACTGAGCTGCCGCTGTTGATCTTTTTGGTGTAACGAAACATACAGTAATTACTGTACAAGCTGGAGGAAAGAGATTCAGGAAAAAAAAAAAACATTTGAAGACAGGAGGAACATTTCATACCACTCAATGCAGAAAACCTGCCACCTACCCATCTGTGACGAGGCTGTCACTTAGTCTTACACCTCCAAAAGCGGATTGTGCTCATTAGCATAAAGAAAGGAAGGAGGAGAGGTGATATCCACTGATGAGCAGGCGGCTTTGAAGAGCTTTCCCCCCAGAGTGCCTCTTATTTATATATTTCATCTAGAACACATTTTCCTTTTCTTGAGATCTGTTTTTGAAAGCAGAAGGACTTGTTGAAACTAGTTCATGGTGATGTCTTCATACTCGAGTAGGTGCATTTTAACAGTTCATGTATGAGACTGCATTGTTAAAATCCCAACAAAAAGTCATGGGTTTGAAATGTGCCTCTTTTTATTTCTGAAGACCTGTTTTATTTTTTGATGATCAGTACTTTTTAAATATGATGTTGTTTTCACATGTAGAGAAAAGGTTTCTTAAATCTTCCATTTCACAACTGTCTAAACTAAATTCTACTTACAGAGCAGTTTTATAATCCATATCTTCTCTCTGTGTTACCTCCTGAATGCAGAAGTTGATGGTTATAAATTACACCTAGAGTTCCTCAATGGATTCAGTTCCTCGTATACTAAAAGGTAATAGATTAGTGTGTGTACCATCTTGTTTGTTTAGCTGTGGAAGAGTCTGGAAAAAGGCAATACTATATGACACTATATGAGTCACTGTAACTATTACACTACACACTTACGCTATGTAGCACAAAAACACTCTCTGCATGTCATAAAGTAATGCAAACCCAAGAGAATATTCTCCAGGGTACAACTTTTATAGAAAACCACAATTATAGAAAATGGGCTCATAATTTATGTGAGGACACACAGTTGACGGTGACTCAGAGTGGCACAAGTGAGTATACATTCCCAAAAATCCCAACTAATGAGGACACAACCCCTATAAAGTCTCTGAAAAAAACTCTGACCCCAGACGTTGAGGTCGATTAAGGTTAACCATTCTCTTGAAATACTTTCTGCAAATAGTTCATTTCACATAAATCTTACCACCTAAAATAACTTGTGGAAATTTCTGAATTTGTTTACTGAAACACATCGACGATCACCTAAGACCTTAAAACTAAACAATGACTGAGTCAGGCAAACAAATGTCTTCCAACAGTGTGATATACACCAGATTTGATCTCTCTGACAAACAATTCACGAGCCTTTATCTCAAGTGTTGATGATCAAAATAATCAGCTTGACCAGCTGTCAGTAGTCAGATAAAAAAAGTGCTTTTAATACAGTATTGCATGCAGAGAATGATTTCAACAAGCACAATTATTGTCTTGTTTTGTTGTTTCTGCGCCTCACTTACCTTTTTTGCCTTAAAAGACAGCAAATTAAAGATATAATGAGAGTAATTCCCAATGCAGAGCCCACCAGAATGGGAACCAGTAAACCTGCAGAGCATGGAGCAACAGAAGCAGAGAGGATTATGTGATAATTAGAGTATTTTTTCTATATTTTTTCACTTAGTATATGTGGACATGTGTGTGCCGTTTAACAATCCTAAAGTAGAAACAGTTCAAAAATTTTAGTAGTATAAGAAATATTTGTTATGCTGTTATATTCTACACTAATGTCAGGCCACTCTAGCAATACATCTATGCATAAATGGTTTAGTTTGGTCATTTTTTTTATTCGAACAAATTGTCCTTTCCTTGGTTCACCAGTTAACTCAGAGTTAAATTCAGAAAGAGAAATGGTCATTTTAGCTCCTATGTTGCTTATTTGTTCAAACTTCACACAAGATGTTAGTGGCCTACAAAGGGAGGATCTCTTGATGCTGAAATTGAAGGCATACAACAAGAAGGAAAAGTATACAAAAGCAACATACCAGTGTTTATCCAAGATAGGTCAGCTGAGCAACAGAGAAAAGACAGAGAAGAAGATGGAAAAAAATGAAATCCACAGAGTCAAAGTGTTTTGGGTGTTCATGGAAGATAGAATAAAGACACAAGTTGACAGTATCATCTCATTTGGACATGGTGCTCTTGTTGCTGCAGAGAAGTTTTAACCTCATTGAATCTCAACATTCTGCTCTTCGCCAATCTATCATGTCCGCTTCAGCATATCACTAATCTCACTGCTATGTCATTCCTGGATTACACACACACACACACACACACACACACACAGACAATCCATAAACCTCGTCTCTTACCAAGAGTCATAGTTTTCCAAACATTTTAATTTACATATAATTGCTTTACCCAAACTGTGATGAATTTATTATATCAAAATATACTGGGTGTGTTCAGATGCATGACAAATGTAATATTGGTTTTCTGGTATCCTGATGATTCACACAGAGGACTAGAGTTCCATTTCCACACATAAAAAGAGGCCCTCTTGGTATATGTTACCTGAATGATCCCTTGGGTTACACACAACAGAAGGTATATTTAAAAAATACAGAATATGCCTGAAAATGATTGGAAGGAGGTGCTGTTTGGACCAGAACACCAGTATAAAAGTGTATCATGTCCTTTAGAAGATTTGACGAGACTGTATTTTACATACCGTCTTCCTGGCCATTACAAAAAAATCTTGGGTTGGACTCATGTGGGTTCAGTGTCTTTATATCCATCACAAGTGAAGAAAACCCAACACTAGAGTTGCTTTTTTTTTCCTTCAGTGCATGTATGTACATATACAGACTATATTATGATGAAGTTAAAATGACACAGTGGGTCTGTTGCAAAGCAGTTTAGCTCGGCGTATGTTGACATTCCAGTCTGCCTGAAAGACACTACATTTATAATACTAGTTAAGCACGTTCACAGCAAAGGGTGCAAATGCAGTAGGGAAGAAACTGGCCTTATATGCTTCATGTAAAATGCTTTTATTGAAAATAGCTCCCTATGTACAGTAGCTGCTTCCTTATCTGTTGTAAATGGCATATTGAACAGAAGAACAAATTATAAGAGAAGACAGGAATGCACTGTAAAGCGCTTAAGCTCTTGCAAATTCTTTTGGTCTTGCTGCATCTTTATTACAGTAATTACCAGTATAACTCCACAATTACCATACTATAGAACACAACTTGGCATACAGAATAATGCTGTGGATGTACTTTGACAAACATTTTGTGTACTGAATTTAACTTGATGCACATATATTTCCTGGCACAAAATGAGCATTTTTGTAGGAGTTTATTTTAAAGCATCATGTAGCAAGGCACGACGCTAAAGCCCGTCAGAAAAAAACCTAAAGCCCATCGGATATAAAAGAATGTATCTCATTTTTGAAGATTTTTGTTACAAAATTCTACATGTTGAGATTTGCTTGTTATAGAATCTGCTAATAGTGAGCACAGTTGCTGGTTATGCATAGGTGTGTGATTTGCAAACAAAACAAGAACTATAGTAAATGACCTTTTTCTAACAGAAATTGCATTAAAATTATGTGCACATACTGGAAAGAATAATTTAATGTTAAATATGTTTGTGAGAAAGACTGATCAAAGGAATGCAGGGCATGGCTTGAAAATGAGTCTTTCATTGTGGGAGACACAACTGATGTCTGCTACAGAAAGTGACATAATGTGAGTCTCAACTATGTTGGGAATCTCTCTAGTCTTCCCACTCCATTGGCAAAAGCCAAGGATGTGGATAACCTTGTCCGTGTGGTTTCCTGGGAACAGTAGCAGGGGAGAAACCAACATGGTTTGTCATTGGCACATTTTTCTTGATTGTTGTGGAAGTCTTCTTCTGATTCATCAGGGCTTTCGTCAGCGAGCGATCTAATTCCTGGGCCTCATCTGTTGGCCGTCCACGGAGAATTTGTCTGATAGCAGGGATGGCTAAGTCTGACTTACACTCCAGGTAGCTCTTGAGGTTGAGCTCGGGGAAGACACTATCTCTGAGAGTCTGAACCAGCTGGTTCTCAGTGTGGGACTGTTTGAGCTGTTGGAAAACTTTGTGCTCCAGCGAGATGTAGCACAGTGCGCCTTCAGCCAGCCCTAACTTTCCCACAGAGTGGTCGACTTGGCTCTTCTTCCACAGGGATGGATTCAGCGTTTGTTGTTTGTATTTGGCCAGACTCTCACTCTGCTGGCTCTTGAGGTCTTTCTTCTGAAGCTTCTCTGCTCCACTCGGCAGGAGCTGATAGAGCCCTTCATCAGCCAGGTCTGCTAGGTCGCCAACCAGCAGCTGCTGAACGATTTGCTTCCTCGTGAGTGGAGATGTGACTGTAAGAGTACCGTGCAGTCCTCTGCCTGCATCAGACACACAGCCAATCACAGCTTGTTAAACATCCCAGCCCATGGGATATTTCTCGGAATGACTTTGGACCTTTGCAGCCAGCATGCAATAGCACTGCCTATAGTGATGGACTAAAAGCACAAGCCATCGCCTGCTAAATGCCACTCATGAAAACTAATAGCAGAAGGTTCCACACTGCCATGTCAAAACACGTGCCATTAGAGAAGCATAGCCCTGAGAGGGAAGCTTTGAAAATGAAGAAAACATGCACATTCATACCACTCTATATGGACCTAAATACCATACCAGTGCGGTAAACCAGTCAGCCACATAAAAGTAAGCCTTTAAAGACAAATTTAAGGGCTGCAGACTTTCTTAGTATGTCAGAGGGATGGTTAATTTGTTGTGTCTTAAAAAATGTCCTATTTTCCAACAAGCTCATCAAAGTCAATCAACTTGAAAGACAATTAAGAAAGACAGCAACATGAAAGCTCAACCACAAGCAGGTGATACCACACAAGTGTGCCAGCCCTGTGCTTTGCAGAAGAAATAATTGCCCATACGTCATTCAAACTGCCATTTTTAAAGCAGCGCAGCGGCCATGTCATTCACGCAACCTTTGCACTCATGCTATAACAATAATGCAAGTTCATTTTGAAGACCATACTTACCCTCTTTAAAAGATACCAGCACAACACGGCTGTCGATGGGCTGTGGTTTCCTGAAGTTGTCATTCAGAGGCACAGGGACTGAGTCCTGGGCATGGGAGGAGTAGAGGGCTGTTGCCAGAGTCAGAAACTAAGAGGGGACAACAAAACAAAAGTATGTCACTCACAGAGATTTTTCCCCACCATTTAAGGTTGAATGTAAGTGGCACGCAATATTAAAATGTCTGAAAGGTCAATTTAACATCAGTCTAACATTGACGTATTTATTCCAAAATCAAATCTGGTGAGCACCTGTTTGCGAGATACTGTGACGTGATTCCTGAACATTGTCCACAGGATGCTGGGAAAGCACGGAGGGGTCGTGAGTGACCCATCATAGCGATAGTACTCATCTAAACGCTCAGGCAGCAGTGCTCTGATGTTGAAACCGGGCACCTTCACTTTCTGATCTGTCAGTTGAAATAAAAACACATGTATGTTACGTTATCTGCGTAAAATCCATGACGGCCGCATGAATGAAAAGAGACTCCTCATGTAAGACTCACCCCTGTATTTGATGCCATTGATGAACTTCAGAAAATGCTCAAAGGCCGGATTGAACTCTCCAATCTGTACGACAAACACAGTCAGATGTTTCTGCTACACAGAAATTCACACATCACTGCCCCCACCCACACAACGCCTCACCTCAATCAGGACACCCAGCACAGCCAGACCGTCAGATTTGTCTACAGCCGAGGACATATTAGGATACTTGTCTGAATTGTAGTGTACAACATGCATCTGTGAAATAAAAAAAGTAAGTGGAACAGACCAAACAAAAATTTCATGCAGTTGCAACAAGTCAAAACCTTGCACTGTTATTATTCATAAATCACTTGCCAATAAAGATTTAAATGGGGGAAAAAAGTAGTAAAAATCTTATTTCAAATTACAATGACCTTTTGGAGTGGTTTTTATTTTGTAGCTTAAGCAGGGAGTATTCATCATGTTTTTATACCATCTCACTTGTTAAGATTTCTTTTAGATTGCCTTTTTATAAAAGAAAATTTGCCAGCTGTTGTGACTGATAATAACACATGTTCCGTGCACGGTAGGTGTTAATTGGATTGAAAATAGCTGGTGGTGCTCAGGGGATGTAATATTGGTAGAACGCACATGAGAAACACAGGAGATCTATTACAGTAGATGGTCTAATATAGCACATGAATAAATAACAGACTGTCAGTTGTTTTGGTGATGGTATTGTGTCATGTATGCGGTACAACACAAAAGCATGTTTGTCATTCTGTCCAAATATGACTGAATTGTATTTACAGACTTTGGTTCTGTCTTGGGAATTAAGGTTGACATTTGCACTATTTTGGGGAAATGTTCAATTTCCCATCATTCCATCCCTGCAACATGTCATCAAGGAACTGTGGTTCTGGAGTCTGGAGAGACTTGAAAAGATGCATTTTCTCAACGTGTCCACTCAGAAACCCAGGTCAAACCACAGCACCTTATATGTGGCTCTGCTGCAGCTGCGACATGGTCATATAAAAGCACACAGGTTGCAACCATTTCATTGTCTGCCCACTGTAATTCAAATGATACTAAATTATATAAAAAATTTAGTTTTTTGGTTTTGTTTATATCATAAAGCAGCCTTTAAACTTCACTGTCTGCTTTACTTCAAGTACCAAAGCATATATGAGCAAATGTGTGTGTGAAAACTGCTTACAGGGCTCGACACATTAAATAGCACAGACAGCCACTCCTTTCCAGAGGTGGTTGAAAACCAAAGCATATAATAGTCTGGTACTCTAATCCCCTTAAACCCTGCAGAAATAAGACACGCTGTCATACTTTACATACTGAGGCTGACTGAAATTATCTCTTTGCTTTTTAGTATGTGTAACCAAGTGATAAAATATGCTAATTTGATAGGTGTGATTTATTTTGAAAAACTAACTATGACCATAACTGTCCCCTCTTATAATTTCAGCATCGACATTGTTAAAACTTCCAAGTGTCTTTAATTAGAGCGCATTTTATACGAGCATTCAGTTGAATGCACTTCACAGTAACTTACACAATAAAACTGGAAGATGCAATAAGCTTTTTTTCTGAAACTGTCCGACTGGCGAGTGGATGTCAACCGAACGTCGGCCACAGTGTCAAGAAAGTGGAGCAGTAATATGCAGATGTAGAGTTTGTTCAGCATGAGTGGTGTCTGTAAGCCTCGAAGGGTGTCAGTGGGTCCTCTGGGTCCTCTGCCAGTCAAATGTCACACATTTAAGTCATAAAGTATTAAATCACTCGTGTGGTGGCGGAGTTGCTGTCGCCTGACGCTGCAGATACGTGACAGACCTCTTTAAATGAATGGACTGATCTAGCTTCTATGATAGCTTCTGATAACTTCCCATTGACTGAGGTTTTACTGAAATATTGAGATTTTTTTAACTGAGCAACAGTGGCAACACTATGGTATAAAAATACTCCATTACAACAAAAAGTCCAGTATGTAAATATATTATAAGTAACAGTACAGTAAGTAAAGTATTATCAGCATTTAAAGTAAGTAAAAGTACAAATGCAAAATGTTGAGGTGGAGCTGATTTTTATAACTTTAACAAGTATATAGTTTATATTTATATACTTGTTGTTATGGTGTTGAAATTTTCAACAATGCATCATATTGTATAAACAGTTTTACGTGTATAATATTGTTCTGTATAGTAACTGCTAACTATAACTATAAATGTGCTTAAGTACAGTATGAATAGAGGGTAATAAGAAGTGCTATTTGTTTACCTCTGCTGCATACTGCTTACTGTTCACCATGTGTTCAGAGCCTGCAGGTCTGCCAGAGGAGCCCCAGTGGAAGTGGAGCTGAGCTGCAGTGTAACGCTGAGGCAGGCTGGAGATGTACATCTTAGAGGGCAGCGATATTTGTACTGCGGATCAAGGGACATGAAACACCCACCACACGTAACAGAGGCGGGTGGGGGTTATTCCAGTTAACATCAGGGGCTCAAGAAGCATCAGCTTTAACTTAAATCTAAAGCGAAGAAGTCAGCACGGCCCGCTCCGCGCTGTCAAAGTCATTTTGCCAAAGCTGTGTAGTGTATGTGAAGTCGAAGGGTGCTTTCCACATGTCCGTTAGTGTATGACGAATGTTTATAAGTGAAAAACCTCTGTCAGCTGATTTCAGATGCGCGTCATACTGAGGATGTGATGCCGCTCAGCTTGTAGCGCAGGGGCCAATCAGGTATGCAAACATAAGCAATTGTCTGGTCTTTGCATTCTGTCTGTGGCTAAGAGATTACTTACACTGATATTACAGCAAGTGAGTCGTCACCAAGACAAGGCAGACATGACATGCCTGTTTGGATTTACAGAGTTTGTCGTCAAACCTTTTCATGTTTAGCAATTTCACGCTCAAAGTTAGCATGTAAGAAGCAAATGACACAAGCTCTACAGCATACTGTTTAGCGCCACAGCCAACCTCACTTTACTTTTGTCTGACTGAAACAGTTTCTTGTCTTCAAAACAAGGCAGAATCATTTAAAAAAACTATAATTTTGTGGAATGATTGTCATCATAATGTTTGATTCTGTGTCACACCGGCATGACTGTATACGTTCTGATCACTATATTTAGCAATCAAATTTAAGACTGCGATGTGAAACAGATATTGGACATTAAACCAAAGTTGGTTTCTTTTGTTAAGAGGCATCAGACCCAGTGGAGGCAGAGCAGATGGCTAATCTCCGCTCATATTTTCCCAGACTAAACGTGGAGCTCTTTTCTTTCAGTGAAAGGACAGCTAAGGTAATAAGAGAGTGATTATGGAAAATTGCTGTGGCAGATGTAGAGAGAAGATCCGTGTGTCATTTTCCTTAGGTTGACCCAGAAATTAGGCCTCTACAGCAAGAACAGACTCCTCCACATTTATGTGGGACCATTCCTAATGAATACATTGACTAGTGCTCTGAAGATCCCAAGACAAACAAAACATAATGTGCACTTTATCTTTTCTGAAACATTTGCTTAGGATGATGCATATTTAGGTTACCTGTGAAGGAGTACATTTAAAATACACATTTAATTGCACATGACTGTGCTTTATTATGTATTTTGGAGGGGATACTGCTGACTTATACTCACCAGAGTGTCCATTATTTCCAAGAGTGAGCTGCTCGTTGGGCAACAGGTTGTAGTTTTGAACCTCAATCGGACGTAAAGTTGGGTCGAACCTCAGCAGCTCAGACTTGATGTCTATTGGAGACTGGAAAGCTCCACCACAATATGCATATTTCCTGGCCCAGTGGTCCTGTCCCTCTGGCCCTGCAACAGCATCAGTGTCAACTATTACCAATAAAACTCCTTGGAGAGATGTCTGCACCTTAATGATATCCTGGCCATGTATTTTTTTTTTTGCAGTTTGCCTCAGAACATCACTTGAGAAACGTTGCATGTCTTTTAAAATGTTAAACTGCTCCGTTCAAAAGGGCAAATCAGCAAAGCGTGCCTCAGTGTGAAGTTAAATAGGGGATGGCTCCGAAGAGGGCCAGGGCTTGTCTTGAACATTTTATCTGTAATCAAAGTGAAGTATGATTATCTATGTACCAGGCAGCATGGGAGAGGCCTGTGGCTTCGCTCTTGGCCCTTTCTAAAGCAGCAAGAGTGAGAACCATGCTGTTGTTTGCGGGGAGAGCCAGTGAGAACATTGTCTCTCTCTAAATGAGAGGTTTCTATAAAGCACAGGACATCGAAAATGGGCACATTTGCAGATTGAGTCATGCAGTTTACAAAGTGACCTCGGCTGCACGAGGGTGTCTCTCAATAGCCTGTCTGCATTGGAAATAATAAAAGAGAGAAAAGAAATGTTAATGAGAAATGAGGCAGAAGAAAAGGAAATCAGGAAGCTCTTGATAAATTTTCATTCAGTGTAGTGACTGAAGTGTAAGGAGCCACACTAAGCTTTTCAAACATGACACTCAGTGTATGAAATGAATGGACCCAATCAGATCTCAGAACATAATTGTAGCGGAAAAGAAAGCGCCGTGATGGTTGCTGAATGTTCCAGGGCTCCCATCACTTCTGCATAATTGCCACTACTTTATTATCTCCAGAATACTTCTAAAAATCAACCATTCACTGTGTGCCAGATGACTGTGATGAAATTTGAATGACGCAGCATGAAGCCTGCCCCCTTGCTGCCTGTCAGCAGACAAATGGAGATTGATTGTACAAGACATACCAAAAGGCATCCAGTGAAGCTGTGAAGTCACTGAATAGTTTAAAGTTCAATCTAGGCAAACCCTCCCTATGATGAAAAAGAAAGTTGCTCTTATGGCTATAATTACTCAGCGTCCACTTCATTTGCTGTTTTAATTAGACCCAGTTTGCCATTTAACAGTGGCCTTCAGTGGCCTTAGTAGAATATACATGACTATGTGTAATTCTTAAAAAATGCCAGGCCTTTTTCTGTGTAAAAATAATGATAAATACAGAGATTTACATACGGCTATCTTTAGAGGAAACAGTTCAACATAACATCAATGGTCAGAACTGAAAAAAGGGTGTGAAAAAACTCCTTCCACATCATTTACTTCACTCCCATGTTTAGGTTCACTGTTTTGTCCTCTGCCAGAGGGTGGAGTGTTGAGGTGGAGATGAACTGTATGACTCAGCTGTGCCCTCGTCAACAGTAAGTGCTACCAGCCCTCCAGACTACTGACTACTATGACAAGGCCTCTTGAGGGTTTGACTGTGACTGAGGATGAAATCCACCACGCTGCACTTAGGAGGAGGCCGGAGGGGTTTGTTTTCTTTATATCACAACTTTCCTCAGTGGTCATCACATTTCACTTTGACTTGTTAATTTCTTATGATTAAAATAGTGCATGTTTATGATTGTTTGATAACTAATTTTTTAAGTTCATATGACATGTTCACATGTATGTCTGTACATGGCTTTGGTCAACTACAGCACAGGGTGAATAATGATTAATCGTCCCTCATTTTTAAAGGATTACCTGTACTAAAACACAACACAATTAGAAATTTCCCTAATCAAATTTTGTTGTGTTTGTTTAGCTGTTGTTTCAATATTTCACATTTCCACAGGTATGAGGTAACAGCTGTGTGAACAGAATCCATGAAGGGCCATTTGCTCCCATTAATGCAGAGTCAGTGCTATAATCAAAAACAGCGGGTCAGCCTCTCTCAGAGGTCCAAATTAAGCAAGTATAATTACCTCTAACTATAATTAGTAATAACTGTGCCGAGAAGCAGCTCTTTTCTTATTCATTTATTCTGTAAAAAAGAATATGCACACTATAAAGTTATCTTATAAATAAGACAGTATGATGACCAATGATTCTTGCAGCTGTTGAAGAAAAGAGTAAAATCCAACCCAAGGTTTGCTGTGATGGAAGTGAAGTTTATTCAGTAATCCTGGAAAACGGTGAGCCATAGTGTCACAGACCAGGTCTGGAACAGAACACTGACCTAGAGCAGAGGGCTGAGGGTCATTTTATACAAGGTTAACAAAGAGTGGACAGACACTATGTAAATCGTGGGTGGTGGTTAACAGACATGTTACAGGGATGCAGGAACAAAGGGAGAGGGGGTGACATTTCCATGTACAATAGGTGAGAAGGAAAGGAAGCCAGGAGACATTAAAACATGAGATGCACACCAGGTAAGAGGAAAAAGGGGGGTGGGGGGTCAAGGCTACTATAATCATGAGATGCGAGCTAGGATGATCAAGGGCCTAGTAGGACAGTGTCAGCAGGGGTCAGGAGACAAGGGGTAGAAATTGCAAATTGTCAGACAATCAATATACAACTGGGGCATCTACACTAGTAAGAATAATTCTGTATTTTTCCACACAGCCAAACGTGTTTAATATTGATATTATACTGAATTGCTACACCTGCCCTGCCTTTTCTTTGTGTGTTGACATTTAGTCCTTCAATGCAATAGACTTTTGAGAGGCAGTGACACCATGGCAAGAGGTCACGCTCTGAGCACAGTTTATGTAAGAGAGAGTCATGGTTCAAGAAGCGCCCGCATACAGTCCTTAAGGCATGAGACAAAGGCAGTCAGCCACTTATGAAATGTTGTCATTGAAGAGTATCTAACGAACTCTGCAATCACATGAGGTGACAGGGGGTGATGTCAGCGCTGGTTGGCTTTGGAGGTCGGGGAGGGTCACAGAAGGTTTTCTCCTCTTGATCAGAAAGCATTTATTCAATACTGTTATCACTATTGTTTGTCTTAAAAATTGCATTGCAGTAGGGGGCAAACAAACAATTACATCTTCTCTGACTCATGTTATTAGAGAGTTGCATGAAATTCGGATTCCAACGCTCAGCTGGTTAATGGTGGTTTATAGGCAGAACACTTTAGTGGGTGGTCAAGACATAAACAGGGATTGCAAATGTACCACAGATGACAGGTTTACCCCTTTTCTAAACCACTATTGACAGATTATTAAGAAAATATTGTCAGACTTACCAGTGTATGTCCATTTGGCACCTAAAACAGACAGAAAAAATAATTTTGTCCAACTATAAGATTGACTGTAAGACATTAAGATATATTCCAATTAACTCACATACAATTCCACACATTTTGCAGAATAGTAGTGAATAATAATTAATCAAATGTCATTTGGAACAGAGATCCAAAGTATTTGTCTCTGAGACAGGTGTCCACTTTGTCACTCTTCACATACATCATGTGCAGGTGAATGGAGACACCTGCCCTGAAGCATCCTTCCTGCTTAAGACCCTGCAAGTGCTAAACGCCCCCCAAAATATCCTCTTCTTCTTCTTCTTCTTTGTAATTAAAACAGATCTAAAAGTGCATCCAAAGCATTTACATCCTCTTTTTTTCACTAATCATCAAAGATCTTACCATGCAGCACGGTGAGGAAAGTCAGCTGCAGCAGGACGAGGGGGGTGAGGCTCAGAAAGTGCATTTTGGTCCCCTCAGCCCTCCGTGGCGCGGTGTATAGCCTGATGTTCACCCGGTGCAGGGCAGGAGCTTGGAGCACCAGAGCGCCAGCCTTCAAACCGGCTTTTATACCCACGTTGCCAGCTTCATTGTAGCTCGCACTGACGTCAGAGCAACAACAAAACCAGCCTCCGGAGTCATCTTGGTCACCGGAGGGTGACAGCTCGACAGCGGCGACCGCATCCATGCGCACTCTCTCATCATTTGGGCTCGATCTGCTGGCGCAGCGAGGATGCGGGAGAAGTGCTGCGCGCCTTGCAAGTGCGCCGGAGCTGCACAGAAATCTGCGCTTCCTTCGGACAGTGTGCGAGGGTGCGGGTTCAAGAGACAGATGGGGAATGGGTGGTGGAGGGGGGGGGTTGACCAAATATTGACAGGTGAGGTGTGACAGCTCTGCAAAGACAGACCCGCTCACAACCACCAAAACATCACCATATTAAAAAGATACAAAATCTGACCTTGTGGAAATACTATAGGATCCCCATTTTGGATGAAAGTTTGGTTGTCAATTTAATATAAGATAAAAAAAATAAAAAATAAAAAAGAACAATGCCTACCACTACTCCACACCAGAACTTGCACCACTATGCACATACGTACTTGTTGGCCCATGATGCGTTTAAAGTCCTGTGTCAGATTTCTTTTCAAGCCCCGCTCCACTCAGAAATTTGTTGTCACTTTACTTAGACAAGTGTGATGTGGAGACTTAGACTAGATTAGATTAGATTGGATAACCTTTATTAGTCCCGCTGGGGGAAATTTACATTGTTTCAGCAGGATGACACAGTGGAAATACAGTAGGAAAAAAAAAAAAATATATATATATATATATATATACAAGGAGAAAGAAAATAAATAAAATAAAATAGAAACTTTGAAACCTTGAAACCTCTAGTGCACATACACTGAGTAGGCATAAGTTATTATTCAGTGCAGAGTATTTTTCTGTCCTAAAACATGTCTGGAGTAGATGGAATAAAACAATTCTTTTCCACCCTAACTATAATTAATATTTAGGTGCCAAATCTATCTGTCTGTCTGTCTTTATGTGTGTCTATCTATCTATCTACAACCTGTCTTATATTTTAACTGGTCTTGTAAGTAGGATGAAAGTCTTGTGTTGTGAGCATGGGAGGGTGATGTGTGTATGTGAGTATTTCAGCAAAAATGACAAAATAAGAGGATAGAGTAACTCTCTGAGGTTCCTCAGCGATAAAGGGATTTGAACTTACTAAATATGCTCTCTTATCAAACTGTCTGCAGATTTGGGATACGTTGCATTTCCAATCACTTAAATAGCTTCAGGTAATCTCAAATTTGACACATAAAGTCTTAATGTGCTCTGTAAAATGACAATTCTCTGAATGAGCAACTTGGTGGCATTAAATGTATAGACTCACTAACACACAAATATAAAGGTGTTTCAAATATATGCTGTTACGTACTAATCATAAAATAATGTAATGGGAGCTGGTTATATCTAGTTACACCATAATTACAACCTGTCACCCATATTAACGATGATAAAAAGAGGGGTATTTCTATCTCTACCATTAAGTTTTGTTTCGATTGAAGGTGTAACCATTAGAGAAATGTCGGTCCAAAGGTCAATGATACCAACCTACTCCCACTGTAGTTTACAACCCTCACTCACTCCAGGAGAGACAGCACAAAGTCAAGCAGCAAGATGAAGCACTTGTTGTTTTTGGGGATCGCTTTTGCTGCCTTTCACAGCTCTTCGAGTATTCCAGGTACATTCAGCTGTTTTCTTCTTCTTCTATTGCCTTTCATTTAAAACTGTGACCAAAGAGCAGTTCATGGCCAAAGGTTTACTTTTCAGAAGAGGCTAGGCTCTCAGCACATGGCCAAGTAATGAAAAATCATGGTGTTGAACATGCATATTGATGATTTTGACACAGAATTGCAAATAAATGTGTTTTACATATCTTGATGCTGTTTTTCACTTAAATGTAATTTTTCAGTTCCGCTGAAACTGAACTGAGGAGATAAAGCTTCACCTTTAGTCTTTTCTGAGCAACATGGCGGAGGGACGGAATAAACTCTTGGTTTAATCATATGTAGTCAAAGGAAAAAACTTTCAGAAATCAATAGGCCTTGATGGGGAAAATGGTTTCAGTTCAGTATAAAAGCCTAGAGTGCATCTCTCAGCAGGATGTAATTGTATTTTACCTTTTTACTGACCTAATGTTTCATGTTGTAACTTGCAACTGAAGCTAACAATAATTATCTTTAACCATGACCAAAAATAGAATAGGTGGTATTTACTGTACGTTTACTCTCCTGGAAATGTTATTTACACACTGCTAACAATTGTACATTTCCGCCCTCTATAATTCCAAACTTGTAAACCCTGAGATCATTACTGTCTGAGCCTGTGCATGATGAACTGTGAGCCTATGTCAACCTGCAACTTCATCTCACCTCACTGCTGTGAAAGTGTTTGAGGGGCCCCAAATTTTGAGCATCCAGGAAAAACAAATGGGCTTGTTTTCCTTCAATTTCAAGTGCACATTCAGGTAAAAAGTTTGATTTTAAACAAAGAATTGGAAACCACTTCCCTTTTGTGAAACCTATGGAGGGCGGGAGGACTGAAAATGTACCATAAATGACACTTTTTACTGCTGCCATAAAAACAGGGAGTGGGTCTCTTGTGATGAGGTTAGTTAAACATTAGTGCTGTGATCGCAGGTATCTGTTGATTTCATTTGAAACACATGTCATACAGTAACTGTGCAATGATCACCTCACCAGCTTACTCCATTACCACCAGTACGTGCACTTTACCAGAAATACCAAAAACAAGACCATCACTTTTCCCCTGTTTGTTTTTATCACCCAACAGATTTCTGTCGTTTACCCGAGAATGATGGCGAAGGCACCCAATTTTCCTTTGCATTCTATTACAATGCCTCCACGGATCAGTGCTATCCTTTCCTATACAAAGGTCAAGGAGGAAATGCCAACCGTTTTCTAAATGAAATACAGTGCATAAGGAACTGTTCCACCAACGCCGATAATTTCTACCCCATGGAAGGTAAGATGATGTTATGAATTTATAGTGCCGAGGATTAATGCGATCATTCATTTTGTTTAGCCACAAAGTCTGTTTTTAAAATGAAAATGTAACTTTGAAAGACCTGCGAAAAGTAGCTGAACTCAGTCTTTAAAAGAAAAAAAACTATACCTCCTCCTGGTTTTCTGAGGACTTTGGAACATGAACTGCCTAATGAGGTAGAGTTTTATGGCCTAAAGGACCATGAAAGGAAAGGAAACAATCGTCGTGAAGCCTCCTCAAGCAAACTGAGAGAGAGAGAGAGAGAGAGAGAGAGAGAGGCCTTCTTGAGACATGCCTCGAGCAGATTTGCATTTTATCCAAAGAGAAGCATTATATGACCACAATCAATGCCAGAGTGATTTTGTGTGTAAAAATTTTAAAATGTTAAAAACAAAATTTAACATTTAATTTTGTTTCTTCCAAGAACCATGGCAGCACTGAGTATTAACAATACGCCACCGAGTGGTGAAAGCATATGATGGCAGATGAAAGTGAACGCTCACACAAAGTCTCACAAAGTATTAACCATCTAAAGCTCTTCTGAATCACTAGCTGAACAGGGTGTGCATAATAATATATATATGTTTTTGATATTAGTATTGTTAATTAACTGCAATTCATGGCTAAGACTACTTCTAATGATGATGGTGGTGATAATGAGCATGATGTTTTCTCTTTGCAGCCACCCAAGCTTGTCACTTTAGAAAGGCCGAAGGTGGTTGCAGCGGTAAGTTTTTGAGGTTCTACTACGATTCTGTTCACGACAAATGCAAAAAATTCCTTTGGACCGGATGCTTCGGAAATGGAAACCGATTTTTCGACTACAACAGCTGCAACACCACCTGTGCTGGCATCCATGGTGAGCATGTATCTTTCTCTTATGCCCACAGATGCTGATGATTATATGTTTATACGTCGAAATGTCATGGCATGTTGTACTGCAAATGAGTCAGTGATGACACTAAAAATGTGGTCCAATGATATCGTGTTTTTTAACGTGCTGATGTTAAATGTTCTGGTTCTAAGATGACCGTTTGGAAGAGGAGGAAGAAGAGCCAGACACTCCTATTGGTCAGTAGACGCACAGTGAGCTCAGAGTAATACTCAGCACCGTCTTAATTTACGACAAACTTTGAATTGTTTGATATTTTAAAAGTGATTGTGTAAGCAGAACAGATCCCTGTTTCAGTTGGATTTGTTTCACTCCAAACTGGTTTTTAGACATTAGGCCTCAGGTACCAATAAGTTCAACTGTCTGCATAAAATATTGTTATATTCTTTGTTTAAATTTTAGTATTTTATCTATTTACAAGACTCCTTCTCATCTCTCACACTGTTGTCCTCTTTGACAGCAATCATCTGTGGAGTTTTGCTTGCTGTCATTGTCGCCTCTATCCTGATAACCGTGACCGTCCTGACCGTTAAGTCAAAGTAAGACAATTCTTATTTACTTTCAGTTTTACATAAGGAGGGATAGAGCAAAAGAAGCCTAATGACTACTCTGTTTAAATCATCCTAATATTTATTGTACTTCTTTAGGAAAAAGGCTTCCAAGAAGAAGGCAGGGGGCAGGAGTAAAGAACCCAAGTCTGAAGCACCTCTTCAGGAGCAGGCGATTGAAATGTCATAGAAGAGCATGTCACCTCGATAATATGGGTTTTTTACCAGCTTGGTTTTGTCTTAAAACAAGCTACTCTTGATACTACATATATCAACTGATTGTGACATTTTTTTTACTGACATACGTCATAGCCATTGGAATTTTGTTCAATTTCCCATTTTGTTTCACCTCTACAACAGGTGCATTGTTTTGTTTTTGAAGTTGTATTTTGAGGTTTTATCTTTCACTGCGAAATCACAAATAAATCTGATTGGTCAAAATGTAATCAAAATAAATCAGAGCTGAAACAATCAGTTAACTGAATAGTCGATTGACCATTTTGAGAAGTGATCCATCACTGAAGGTGTCTTTGTTAAAGCTTTTCAGTAATGAGGATTTCCTGCTTTTCTCTGTCTTTTGATTGTGAACTGAATATATTTTGGTTTTGGACTTTTGGCAAGACAAAAGCAAATTTGGATTCAGGATGTTGTAATAAACATGTCAAGTTTTGAACATTTCAGGCCAAACAATTAACAGTCAGCACATTCAGTATTTTAGACAAACATTCAAGCATGAACTATATTATTCCAAGTTCAGATACTCATCTGCTTGCACACAATTACCTGAAATGCTTTTAACAACAATGCCTCATCATCATTTCACTGTTTCCAAAATATAACTCATCACCTGGCTCAAAGATTTGCTGAAAACTGTCTGAAGTCTTCTGAAGCCATGTGCCAATTCCAAACCCAACACATATGTTTAGAGCTGTTTTCGAACACCCAGCATTTGTGAATATTTTGTTTTAGCCTGTAGAGATCTCAACATGAAAGTATCAAAGACAACCTTTTACACCCTCTCACATCTACCTTAAAATGTATGGCTGTATCATTACATGCGCATACTCGTGCTTTGTATTTGGGATATAAAATTATTATGGTATAATCACTAGAATGTCTCATTTTACTCACTGTAGGTGGTGTAAATATTCTTGAAATGTGCTGATTATCATATCAGCTCACATGTTTTAATGCTGAAAATATTCTCAAACAGTGTTGTTCAACAAATTACATTGCGGTGACTTCTGTATAAGGTGCTTTTGTACTGTTTCAAGTTGCAACAGGGTTTCAATGGGGTTTGTCAAAGTTAGGTTGTTTGATTAGTTCAACAGAATATGCTGTTAGTGTTCTCTTCTTATGTTAAGTTTCCTTCCATTATTGATGATATGTAAAATGTATTTTTGCAACCCATCAAGTCATGTGTGAAGACTGTTAATGGAATGTGAAGAAAATAAATGTGTTCCCGTTTAAACACTGTGTGCAAACCTGGTTGGTATATTAATTTAAAAAAATATATTTAATTAAAGTAAAAAACTTAATTTAATTACATCCATATATCAAACCTTACCTTACCTCACTTTATCAGTCATTTTATGAAAAGACAGATTTATCACAATCTAAATGGATGACTCTGCTTTAAAAAAAATAAAATAAAAAAAGGACTAATTTATCAACGTGTTCATAACCACCAGAACTTGCATATAAATATCCTAATCAATTAATAATTATGGCATTTTACAATTGGAAACTGGTGATAGTTTCAGTGTTATGTGAGAACTTCAAGTTAGTCTAATTACGATGCATATTTACGATGAAACTATTTCCGACCTGTTGTCGGAAGTGGCTCGCTGTTACGCATGCGTGCCAAGGAGACACTTATCAACAAGTTACGTGCCTCTGCATGGCCTAATTACGTTAACTATCAGAGCTCAGAGATGTCAGCCGGTATAAATGCAATAGATGAGACTTTCGAACCAAATCTGAGGCACCTTCAGTATCTGTACGCGGCCCGGGGAGTGTAAGCGAAGAAGGAAGTACCGCACAGATACTCCGTGGCGCTTTTTTCATCTCTGGTTTCGTAGCTGGCAAACGGCCGAGCCGGCAGACGCGACGTCACTTCCTCAAGTTATTTCCATTTGTTTGTGGCAAACGCCAGCAGTTATCCAGCACCTTAAACACCAAAGATAACGATGCTACTTTGACTTGCAGTATGTCCGGGAATACTTTCTGTCATATTTAGTCTCTTCAGACTGCATTAGCCTGAAATTACGCAGGAAATGTAGGTGGTTACCAGAGCAACGACAGGAAAACGTGCGCTCGCGAACAGAAGTAGTTGGTCCGCTAACGGTAGCTAGCTAGTTTAGGTGAATTGGGTGACTATTGTTAGCTGCCTTGTTCCCGGTGCTGTCGGTGTTGGCAACATTATCAGGCTTTCTCTCTATTGTTACACTGATGGAGTGCCCTCATCTGAGCTCAAACGTGAGCTGCCCTTTTGATCCCTCCAGGTTCCCAAACGGCACTCCGTCCTCCTGGTGTTGCAACGGTAAGAAAAGACGCGTTTGTCACCCTTTCATTTAACTGCGCTCAAAGTGATGTCGGTGGAAACATAAAATTACAGGTGTTTCCGCGATACTTCTGATCCCTGCCTGTGCTGGCACCGACACTGCCACGTTTATTTTTGTCAGCCGGGGAAATTGCGTAGCTGCTGCTCAACACAAGGGCAGATCATAAGAGCTACAAAAAAAGCAAATCACAGCAATACATTAAACTGTACACCTCTCACTCAAGACTGGTTCATCTTGTGTCTCCAGTTTGCAGATCTAATAAAAGTCCGTGGATTTGCCTTACCTGTCTGATGGTCCATTGTGGAAGGTGAGTTGGTTTGTGGGCAACCAAAGCTGGACTCAGACCAGCAAACATACACACTAAAACCCCTCTGGTGTGTCAGTCCTTTGTGCCTCTTGGTGGCCCTTTTGACTTTAAGGCAGACAAGTCAGTTATATCACCGTGTGCAGTACATAAATTAAGTGTTTTTTAGTCTACAGAAGTCAGTCAATGGTGGTGTGTAAATATGGCCCACAAAACTTGAGGTTAACAAAACACATGTTAAGAATTTTGCAATAGCATTCTCCCAGAGCGGTGATTGTATAAGCCTAGGTCGATCCATACATTTCTGTACTACTACTTTTTTCCAGTTAGAACTAAACATCTGTTTTTTCTTTGATCTGTGCAAAACATATAAAACAAATATTTAACAACTGTAACCACTGTTTTGGAAGTAATAATCCTCAAAGACTTGTCTAATCAGGTGGATTAAAAATACCCCCTCCACTGCACAAAAACAAATTATTAACCCCTAATCTGTTTCCCAAGGTCAGACTGAGATTTTTTTTCTAAGACAGTAGATGGAGATTCTATATTCCTGTGCTTGTTTTTGTACAATAGAAGAAAACTATGCACACATTATTATGTATAAAGATTTTAAACTAGCTTTTGTAACAATATGTACAAAAGCTAATATAACTGATTGTAAAACTTTAAATTTGGTCCATACCTATAAATCAAGCAAGGAGATATGTCACCACTGTCTTTGTTGGACACATGAATGTTGTCTGGACTTGGTAAATGGGTCCAAAATCATTTTTTTATTGTGCGGCACACAGATTATGTTTTTGTCCTGATGGTTAGAAGAATATTTGAGGATTCTTGAAATGCTTTCAAAACATCACCAGATTAGTTCCAGATGTCGTGTGGTATAAATGCATCTCTTTCTATGTAGATATGTCAATGGACATGCAAAGAAACATTTTGAAGAGAGCCAGGTCGTTGGCGTTAGTCAAAAGAAGAACGAGAAGCAGGAGAAAGAGAAATCTCATCATTCTGTCTGCATGGACTGTAGCAACTACAGCGTATTTTGGTGAGTGTCCTCCAACCTGTCTGAGATGTTCACATTGGAACACAACACAATATATTCAGGATGACTGTTTTTTTATGCTGTGTTTTAATGGGTCCAAAGCTCAATACATTTATTGTGTTTCAAATATGTGTACGGCTTCACTAATGTGGATTTTATAGTTACAGATGTGACGACTTTGTTGTCAATGACACCAAACTTGGGCAGGTGCAGAAGGTGAGGGAACACCTTCAGAGTTTAGAAAAGTAAGTACTAATTTCAAGGTGAATGTCTTGAAGTATGTTGTATTACCATTACACTTACACCAATTTATGTGAATGAAATAATTCAGATTCAGTATTAGCTTTGATAGTTTCAAAGCTAGATCAGAAAGACGCATGTAGGAGATGTTTGACATTATGTTCATTACAGGATCAGTATCTGAATAAAATGATCTCTTGTACAGCACAGCGCAGATTGGTGACAGACAGAGGAAAAGAAAACTCCAGGAAAGTCCAGCTCCAGACAGCAAGTTGCTAAAAGATAATGTAAGTGTCTGAAAAATATTCAATGGTTTTCTTTTGTAAGAAAAGGCAACGTTGCACTCCACAATGCTGTCTTAGCACAAAAGACTTCACTACCACTCAAACTTTGCTCAGACTTTCCTTTTACAAGTCCATATTCACACTGTGGGATATGGCTCCAATTAAATGAGTCACACCAGCCTTTATAGAGCTCTACAGAAAGTGCCTATCAAAAAGTCTTGAATGTTAGCATGAAACCTTCTTTTTAGCGATAATTTTACCAAAGGCATTTCTAAAATATAAACCACATAAATATCTGAATGCCTCTCACTTGTCTCCATCAGGAGGGGGCAGCTTTAGGTGCCACGGGCCTGAGGAACTTGGGCAACACATGCTTCATGAATGCCATTCTGCAGTCCCTCAGGTAAGGCTCTGCACCGAAGACAAGGTGTGTGGGTGGTAAACTGAGTGTACAGCATGGTTCAGTAGCTCTGCCCATTAAGACCCGGGGCCCCACAACCAGTCATCCTTTATTAATACAGTCTGGGGCACAGTCAGGGGAGTTACACAGGCTGCTTGGAAACAAGACCGAGTCAAAGGCCAGACTTCCTAAAGGATTATGCTAGTGTGTTTTCACAGTTATGTTTATCTAAAGTACAATTTGTAGTAGTGCTGACCATTTACCAAAGTATGCCATTTAGAAATGGATTTAATCTGTTTTCCTACTTTCCAGGCAGCTGGTAGTTTCTATTCATTTTAGTATGGTGTTAAGTACATTTGCATGCACTTTGAGCTTCCAAAAAAGTGAGAAAAAAGAGGGTGAAAGTGAAAAGAAAACTTCATGTGACAACTATTAACATGGCAAACTACTTTAAATGTCTTTATACTGTGAAGAGTCAAAAAGGGAAACTATATAATTGGTATTAACTATAAGTGATTGAGAGAGAAGAATGTATGACTGTAATTGGATTGTGGCCCTAAATATCATACAAGTAATATAGGATGTTCAAATAATATTACATTTCTAAATACGTGTATATAAATATTGCAGGAAGTAGCAGAGAATAAATAAGACAAAGACAACTAGTACAACTGAACTGTTGCATGAGATTCACCCTGGGTTTCTGAAATCATGAATTGCAAGTACAGTGATTTGAAAATGCTTAAGGATGTGTTTTTGTTAGTGAGAGGTTATCATAGGCAGTTGACAGTATTTGTAACAAGAATGACATGGCTAGTTTCTTGTGTTGAAATAATTGTTTGTCAGATTAATCTGCACCTTCAACTGCATCACCACATAACGTTGAAGCATCAGTAAATGAACAGTAACTAAAGTCTACCTCGAACTCTGGAAAACATTCAAAGTACAAAAACTGGCATGCCTTTGGAAGTGGCTTATCAATAATGTGAAAGTCGTGATTTACCTGGAATTAAAACGTAAAAACATCTCCATGAGCATCCAAAAGAAATTAGGCAGGCTTACATAGCTAACACCATGCTATGGTGGTTTTAAATGTTGTCTCTTTTGTCTGTTACTTTTTTTTTCCTTTTGCTAATCTCAGGATTGAAACATGACTTCAAAAAACATGTGTTTCTTTGACAGCAACATCGAGCAGTTCAGCTGTTATTTCAAGGAGTTGCCTGCAGTTGCTCTACGCAGTGGTAAGACGGCAGGAAGAAGGATGTACCACACCCGCAGCCAAGGGGACAACAGTGTGTAAGGTCCTCTTCTGGAGGGAGGGGGGATTTATGGGCTAAGTGCATTAAGCTGAAAATTAGTTTCAAGTATGAAATTGACAGAATTGTTATTTGTGAGTGATTGTGTAAGAAATCTTTTCTCACAAGGCTCCAGTAGTAATTCTCTTAATTCTACGGCAGAGCAAGAAAGAAAGAATAAGAATTGTGCACACTTAGTACAGTACATTAGTATAGAAATATCTATAATGTACAATTCTTGACCAGTAAAATAAAATATATGGAATAGCTGACACTGGTTTGTGCAGAAGTATGTTTTTGTGTTAATTGTATTCTGTAAACTGTTCTTGTCCCAGAATAATCTATTATTGTTGTAAGTCACAGGTGGTGCAGAGTGGTAACAGGGTTTCTTTACATTGAGCAGGTCTCTGGTGGAGGAGTTCAGGAAAACCCTTTGTTCCCTGTGGCAAGGCAGCCAGACGGCCTTCAGCCCAGACTCCTTGTTTTATGCTATATGGAAAATCATGCCAAGTTTCAGGTATGTCAACATTGTACAAAGACTTTGCCAGAATAAAGGTCCTTATACTGATCAGCTTGTGTTTCAGTTTGGTTTTCTATCAATCAGACTGGAACAATCTACCATCAGTTATTACACAAATGTCATAAAGCTTTGTTTTTGCATGCAGGGGCTATCAGCAGCAGGACGCCCATGAGTTCATGCGCTACCTGCTGGACCACCTCCACAGGGAGCTCCAGTACAGTCGCAACGGGGCGTCTCACCCAGTCTCACCTCAAGATGGGGTCAGACTCTCCACCCCGGAGGGCAAATGCTGCATGTAAGCTCATCTAACTTAACAATTATGTTGTTGTTGTATCTGTTGTTTCTGCTGCTTTCCCAGTTGAGTCTATGTTGAAACATAGACACTTCTAGAATTGTAGACTTTCATAACTTGTCTTACCAAACTGTGTTTTCCTTTTGTTTTTTAATAGCTAATTTTGCTGTACTGTTTAATGGTTCCACTTATTATCTTATTGAAAGCAGTCTAGTTTTAAGTTTAATGATCACATCCAGGTATTAGTTACTACTAATGCTTACTAGTCAGTAAACATTCACTGGTGCATATACATAATACGATGCGTTTACATATTCTCTTGCTTTCACTGATAGAACACCCAAGATTTAAATGTGCGTTTGTTGATTAAAACTGCTTTATGTTTGTTTGTTGATTCTTTACAGAAACGGAACTGCTAGTGTTGTCACGTCTATTTTTGGTGGCATTCTTCAAAATGAAGTTAACTGCCTCATATGTGGGACAGAATCTCGAAAGTTTGACCCGTTTCTTGGTAAGACAACTTTTGTAAGGGGGGAAACCAAATAGAGCAAGTTGAAGAAAGGCTCACTATTTTTTTTTCCTTTTCAGTAATTTAATACTCTAGCAAAACTGCATTTCACTTGCAAACTTTGTTCTGGTCATTAGCGTTACTCCCTATCACACTATGAATCAAAGAATGTAAACGCATAATTAAACCGTGATAAAGCCTGAAAATGTATGACCTCAGATAATTACTTTCCTTTCTCTCTCACTCAGATCTGTCTTTGGACATTCCCAGCCAGTTCAGACAAAAGAGAAGTAAGGACCAGGAGCCAGGGCCGACATGCACCTTACGTGGTAGGTTTCCCCCCGAGGTAATGACTCATGGGATGTTTTTTTGGCAGTATTACTTTCTAACTAAGTACTGCTGAGATTAATTGCAGCATTTTATATATGCCTGAATTTAGACTGCTTACGTAGCTTCACTGACCTGGAGGAACTTGACGAAACCGAGCTGTACTATTGCCACAAGTGTAAAAAGCGACAGAAATCCACTAAGAAGTTCTGGGTCCAGAAGCTGCCAAAGGTAAGAGACACACATTCTCTGTTCTTTTTATAATAATTCATTTCATTGTTTGTTCTATGAAAATAAAGTAGTGGGGAAAATAGTGTGTTTTGGTATAATTGAAGGCTTTATTTCCAATTGTAGGTTTTGTGTCTGCACCTAAAAAGGTTCCACTGGACGGCCTTCTTGAGGAATAAGGTGGACACCTATGTGGAGTTTCCACTGAAAGGCCTGGACATGAAGGGATACTTACTTGAGGTGAGCTCAAAATCAAAGAAATGCTGACTGTAAAATTTCATACAACATTTTTTAAAATTGTTGTATTTCAGATCAGTTGTGTTTCACGTAATAGTATGAATCTGGTAATTCAGGGACTGTTACAAATGTATTTACAAATTTGCAAGATCAAAAAATGTGAAAAAAGCTGTAATATTTATGAAAATTGAAGTGCTGCAGCCTACTTAGGAAACCGTCAGGAAATAATCCTAACTCTTGCGCCACACAAGTTAGAGGTCAAATGTGAAAATGAACTGTATTTTTGTGGACACTGACTATACCTGTAACACAAAATAATAAACCTCTTCGCAAATGTATTAATGAGCTGACCCTGCTCTTCTCCTGGTCCAGAAGATGGAAGGTGGAAGACTCCAAGAGAAAAACAAGTCTGCTGAAGTGGTTACTGTGGACAGTTTACTGGTATTACTTCAGTCATACATGGAGGAAACATCACAATACCACAAGCACTTTGTGTACTTGTGCCAATTTTAAACCTTTTGTAATGAAGGGGTTCAATTTGGTAACTTTAAAAAAAGGAGTCAAGACTCAAGTCACTCCATGAAAAGATGTTGTTTTGACAACTGACTTTGTAAAGCATGTGAAATGTGATGGCGAAATGTGACGGCTGGATTGTAAGTTCAGCACAAACAGAACAGCTGCAGACAGCATGGAGAGTAGATTATTTGAAATGTACATATACGAGTCTTTTATATGAAAAAATTACAGTAGTTCCTTTTTCAAACTGGTGATTTAGTCAAACTAAATTTTCTTCTCAGACAGTGAGCTGATGATGGATTTATATCCTCTGAGAAAATACATGTTTAGCTCGTTGGCAGCCAGAGAGGTCACTGTTGGTCGTTGTCTGCTGGCTGACCAGAGATGCAGTACATCTTGAAAATAATGGGGATTGTCTTAAAAATGCATTTTGCGCACACGAATAGAGCTAAAACAATGACAATTGATCAGTTGATCAACATAAAATTACAGGGCAACTATTTTAATAGTTGATCCATTGTTTAAAATCATCTTTTTAAATGACAAAGCATGAAAATGATAAATTCATCAATAATGAAAGTAATGGTTAGACTTTGATGGTTATAAATAAATAATAAAATAATAATATAATAAAATTCTGATTAAAAATTCTTATCTTGCTTTTTTTTGTTGTTTTTGTTGTTTACAGCCAGAGAATTCATTACCAGAAAACTGCCTGTATGACCTTGTGGCTGTCGTAGTGCATCATGGATCTGGGTGAGTAGATCAAGTGCGCTAGTTTAATCACACAAATGAAAGCTGAAACTGATATTTGCTGTGGCATCTTGCATATAGAAATAGATGTTTTTCTAGCTGACAGATGATCATGTGTGAAGAGACATGCAAGATGTGTTTTTGTCACCATGGCAGCAAAATTAACCACATAATCCATCCCAACCATAAATCTATACATTTTCCATCCAGCTCTGCCTCTTACAGTTGGCTGTCAGTCACATAATTGCCATTTAAACAATTCAGATCCACTTTAGTTAAAAAGCCTTGTGGACAGCTGCGGTTTAAAAATGCATGTAGCCACTAAATGCTGACAGGCAATAGAATGAAAGTCTTTTAGATATGCCAAGCTGCTTGTCAACGTGCTGCTGTTTCCCCTTTCGGCCTGTAGGTGGCAATGTTGCACTGTGACATCGAGCTGAACATGTCCCTCTCACACCGCCTGCAGTAAATAATAAGGTCTTGTAAGGAGCCAGACAGCAGAACGTGATATATGTGTCTGTGTTCGCAGGGTTGGATCAGGGCATTATACAGCATATGGCAGCCACGAGGGCCGCTGGTACCACTTCAACGACAGCACAGTGACTCTGACCAATGAGGACGCTGTGAGGAAGGCCAAGGCCTACATCCTGTTCTACGTGGAGAGGACTGAACAGGTGGCCTCAGACAAGGCCACCACGGACCGCACAGCCACAAACAAGCCCGGCGTGGACGCAGCAGCCACGGACAGTGTTTCCTCAGAAGTGGTTGCTCGGGACAAGGTCACAGCAGGAACGCATGCAGTTTTGACGGACGCGGCTGAACTGCACAAAGCTGACGCAGCTTCAGTGGAGGCGGCGGCAGCAGCAGATAGGGATACCTCAGACAAGGCTGCAGAAGAGGAGGCCGCCCAAGCTATACAGGCCGTTGCACAGTGATTCAGTCAGACTGCCTCAGATTGGCACCTCACTCCAAGTTGGCTTCACCTCAGTCACGTCTTTCACAATGCCTGATTTTAAATAGTTCATTTTCACGTTTAATGTATGTGCAACTGTTCTGTTTTTTATGACCTGCATGACGGCATCATGTATAATTTGCTGCTTGAGTTTTGTTCAGTATGACCTTTTGCATTTACTTCCTTGATGTTGTACTCCTCAGATGAGGTAGTCGTCTCTGTATGTAATAGATTCCAAAGGTGATTTAAAATAATGAAGTAAAGCTGTAGCCTTGGAAAACCTCAGTTGGTCCAATGTTTAGCTTAGACTGAGATTGATTGTGTCAAGACACTGTGTCATTGTAACAATATTTGGAGTTTCTGTTATTTTTAAAGTTTCTAATTTTGTAATTTCCAGTTCCTTGAGAACCTTGTCGTTCTGTTTTCCAGTTATTAGGGGAGATTTTAGGATATAGAATGCAATGCATTTATTGAGTGACAATTAGCTGCTCATTAGGGCTTTAGAAAGTTTTTTTTTAACTTGTGAAAGAAATTATCATTCTCCAATTGTTTTGTTTGTCTGTATTGAAGCTGGAGTGTAATTTAACGTTTTATGTTGATCTGAAATGGGCATTGAAACGGCCCCTGATGAAAGGCTCTTTTAAAATATGTATCAGACAAAGTGAACATGACAGAATTCAACAGAGATTTTTTTTCCAAATGTTTGATGTTTTGAGTTTTGTTTTTTTTGTTTTTTCTTTACTCGCCCTTTGAACCCTACTGGTTTTGTAGCAACCCAGAAAATCCATTACTACAGTCGGACAGCATGGAGCAGTTAACCTACCATTAGTCTTTTAAGCATTTAAAAAACCCTTTCTCTTGGCAATCTTTTAAATGGCAGAAGCTTTCATTATTTCTTTGCTGAAGTCCGCATAATGCCACAACATTGTCTTCTAAAAAAAATCTCCCTTAACAAAATCTAAGTGGAAATCAGTTGTGATTCACCTTTAAATTCTGCCATAGGATGCAAAGTTTTGCACTGTAGTTGAAAAATGTTGGCACTTCGGAAACGTACACAATTTATTAATGTTCACAAAAGTTAGTTTGCTTTGTTAGGAACAAGTTCAGAGAACTGCAGGGCAAAGAAAAGGAGAGTTAATTTCTACCCATCAATTAGTAGATCATCCTAAAAACTTACTCAGCTTTTTTTATAAGCAGCTAATCGGTAAAATCTTTCAAGCAAAAATGAAAGAAAAATGAAAAAGTATTTGATGCTTCTTGACTTTTCAATGTGAACATCTAGTGTTTATCCTTGACTCACTTGTAGTGCGCTGAATATCTTTGGGTTTTAAACAGATCTTCAGACATAAAATGTAATGTGAAGACTTTCTCTTTGGCGTTAGGAAATGTTCTAGACCAGGCACATTCATTGACATTGAATATAAACATTAGTTGCAGCTCAAGATTAAAAACAAAATATTTAACTATTTACATCATTATGTGCACAATTTGATGTACATGTTAGGAACTGTTTCTTTCACATCTCTCCCCTTTGTTTGCTGGACAAATACACACCAGAGGGTATAGTGTATTTATATATAAGCACAATCTAAGTGTACCAAAACCCTTATTATGGCTTATGATAGAAAACAGCCTTCAGTATGTCCAAATGCGACCTTAGAGGAAAGGGAAATTTTGGGTACGCTTTTTTTTTGTTGTTTTTGTTTTTCTCTTCCCTCTAGCGAACATCTCCACACACACACACACACACACACGCACGCTCACATACTCCCGTGTAAGAGCTCCCCCTCGGGACACGTGCCAGCCAGTCAGCCTTCTCGCTTAGGCAGGAACAAGCACTCCTGTATGATGAGGAACAGCTGCTCTTCCTCGCCTGCTCACAGGTGGCTGTGGGCTCGCTGCTCTGTCCCCATTAATGACACAAGTTGCCTTTTTTTTTTTTAACCCCCCTCCTGTTTCTTTCTTTTTTCTCTCTGTGGCTTGATCACAGCTGCCAGTATCAGGCTCACATTGCACTGTGTTTGTTAGATCAGAGGTCTGGTTAAGGACATCATGACACAGTGAGTCACAGAACAGACTCCCAACAGTGGCATTTCCTAACGTCTTGCATGTTTTCTTGTGTGTGTGTGTGTGTGTTTCTTTAGATTGGTGATAAGAAGTGGAACAGGACATTACTTGTAACGCTGTTTGGAGCGTTGACATAGATATAATGGTATTTTGCCTTTTTGCCGGCTCAGTATGTCCTCTGTGCTCCAATTGAGCAATTTCAAATGCAGTGAGTCATGGTTCACGGTGTTCCTTTAGCCAAAGTCCTACGTAACGCTGTTTGTGCGTGTGACTTTCACTCACATTGAGGGCTTGCCAGGTTTATGTTATGAGATGATTAGGCCATGTAATTATCTGGAATATGACAGGAAACTTCTAAGGTGGCATTGTTAAGCCTTCATTTAATCCAGTAAACAGGTTTCCCCTACTGTAAGTACTACCTTTGTAAAATTTATTTTAGTTAGTTATTACTACTGTTCAGAGAGGCTAATCCAGCCTATTGTAATTTGTGTTTGTGATGGTGCCGTAGTGGATTTCGTTGTATTTGAAGTTGATCCTAATAGTTTCACTTTTCCCTATAAGAAGAGGACTAACTGTTCTTCTCTACCTACATCTTTAAAAGGTCATCACAGAATTAAACAGCAACTTTACAGCAAGATTGCCTCCAAATGGGTTCTAAGACATTTTAAAAACACTCAGATGGTTCCGATGATCATTTGTGTCTGATGTGGTTGTCCTTCGTAAAAGTTAAAAAACGTAGTTGAACATTTTTAATACAACATCCACTGACAAGGTCTCAACAAGTCTCTGCAACAACTGCACATTTTAACTAGGCAAGTTGGATTCTGGGCGACGACAGTTGTCTTCCCAAAATAGCCTGCCTCCACGGCCTTATATGTGCAGGCCTCAAGCGTGTGCCTGAGGAGGCATCGTGTATCTAGGCCACACAATACGGGCTGCAGGCTCATTGTTGCTGCTGAACAGGAGGCCTATTGCCGCCACGGGGATGAGGCCCACTCTTTCTGTCTCGGGACGGCTCACCATGCACCTCACGCATCTCAACCGCGAATGTCTCCTTCACCTTTTCTCTTTCTTGGACAAGGACAGCCGTAAGAGTTTGTCCCTCACCTGTCATCAGCTGCGTGAGGTCTTCCTGGACCCCCGCCTCTGGAATCTGCTCCACTTTAGCTCCCCATGTCAGTTGAGGAGGAACAACTTTGTGCTGGGACCCTCACTGCGCTACTTGACTGTGTGCTGGTACTCCAGCAGGGTCCTGCAAGTGTGCAACATTGAGGACTGGTTGAAGAGCTCGTTTCAGAAGGACATCTGCAGTAAACACGAAAGCCTGGTCAGCACTTTCCTGGCCCATGTCCGCCACATGTGAGTGTTTGTGTGTGGTTCTCCCCTGCTTTACATCTTGGAATGGCTTTTTTTTTTTTTTTTGTCATGGTCCGCGATAAAATAGACCAATGAATGGAGGACAAAATGATACTAGTGCCTCGTCATATACTTAACCCCTAACAAAACAATGTCTGACCTGTCATGCAACTTCTTGTAGCTCGTGCGACCAGTTCAACCAGAGTGATTCACCTCACTGTATTTGTAAACCCTCAAGAAGGTAGCCCTCAAGATGCAAAATGATCCTGTAATTTACACGAAAGAAAAGACGGGAAGGTTAAAGAAAGTCTGAAAAATTAAGCAAAACTCTGGGTAAGAGAAATGTGTTATTTTTCTCCTCTACTCTCTTGTTATTTCTCTTGGGACCTCTCAAGTTTGATCGCGTGACCTGTTGTGACCCAAACCACAGCTTCTAATATGAGCGTGGAGCTAGATTAACATGACACACATCTTCAGTTCAAAAGCTCTAAGTTATTTTGGATGCACTGTAGCTGCTTGTCACAAGATCATGCCAAAATATTTCAACCTGAGCCTTCGGTCTCACAGCTTTGTGTTACATGAAAATGTTCAAACTCTTTTTTTCTTGTAAAAAAAAAAACCAAAAAACTTTTGGTCAGACGTGTCTCGAGGGTGATCACATAATTTCCGGGTTTTTCAGGGTCATTCACACCCACCATGGGGGAACACAACTGTTTTCATTTGGAGGCACATGGCTTACTGAAACTGCCATGTTTAGCTGTAGGCAGGGAGGAAAATCATTAGAAACAGATGGCGTATCCGGAGCTGGCTATAGAGACAGAAAAATGACACATCTGTGGGACATAAGACTGATTCTATTAACTAACATAACTGTGGTTAGATATCAAATTATATTTATTGAACAATGTGACAGTTGGACTTGACAGGTCAGTGAAACGTAGCTGTTTTGGCTTTTGGCCTTGTGTGCGTGGCTGGCTGCATGCAGGAGTCAGCCTGGAGAGGCGTAATGAGGTCTCTGGATAATTTCTTCAAGGGAGCCAGTAATAACCGTTGATGTGAGGGAGCCTGGCTGCCGCAGCTGGCCGGGACAAGAGGAGGGAAGAGGGGCTGGCTCATTAGCTCAGCGCACGGCCCTATGAGGATTTCCTGTATCGTGAAATTGGAGACGCAAGATGTGAGGGCTGAGATCCAGTCAGAACTAGAACCACCTACTTTGCCTGGGTCCTGTATCTTAACGCCCCGAAGGCATTGCATACTGATAAACCCTCCAAAATTGTTTAGGAGAGGAAGAGAAAAAAAGGAAAAAAAAAAAGCAAGTGCACGTGACAAAGAGGGAGGGGACACGGGGAGGCTGTGGGGGTGATAAAGAGTGATTTGGCCGCGGACCCTCCCAGTCAGCTGCAGACTGGAGATTTACGCAGGCAGGTGGAGCCTACAATTGGCTCTTTGTTGCTGTCAGAGGAATGAACATGTGCGTCTGTCTCTGCCTGCCTCTTCCTGGATAAGACTCCACGCAAACTCTGACGCCAGGCTCATGTCTGTGTGTGTGTGTGTTTTTTTTCCCCCCCTATCTTCATGGGAAAAAACTATAACACATAGCGAGTCTCCGGGCCTCTTGGTGTAGTTTCCAGCGTAATGCTCCTCTAAAGCCAGATGTCTACATTAAGACAATGATGACCTCACTTCTTTGACTTTTGATTCTCTTATTGTCAGAGTATAAGAATTATGCAACATGAATTATCATGCTCAACATGCCATGTTGTGTGGGTTGCACAGTGGGTGGCACAAGAAGATTTGGCATGAGGTTTTCATGGTTAAATATTTCTCAGAAAAATGTGATATGCACCATTAAATACGTCATTATAGTTAAGACCTTTGTTTATAAAGAACAGAGTCAGCTGCTTTTGAAAAATACTCGAATTCTGATGTCCAAAAGCATGTTTGAAACCACTGCAGAGAACAAAAACAGCTGAATGTTAAATGTATGTCTTAGTTCCTTTTAGAGTTCACTGGATAATTTGACCAGACAAAATAACCGGTAGGAAACCAAACAGGTCATTAGAGAGATGATTACAGGTTAGTGGTATGGCGTTCCGCTTGTGCTCAGCTCAGACCAGACTGCCCTCCACGCTGTTTGTTTAATGTGAACTACAACGTTTCCCAAACTGAACTGGAAAGAAGGAAATACAGCAGACATGTTTGTGGCATATAGCAGATAGAGAGATGTGCAGTGGTGTTAGTATCTAGCAAAACAATAAACAAGCATGCTGTACTAAAAATGCATCAAAATGCTGCTTTGGCTATTAAAAAACAAAGAACTAGAACTAGAGCCTTTGTAGTTTGTTAATTATTCCTTTTTTTTCAAATATCTACAGACAAAACTAATAGAAAACAGCCACCAACATGATGATGAATTTCCCACCACTAGAGATGCTATGATCCACTTCCTTAATGTCCCTAAAGTTACACATCACTGAATCTGTGTGTTGTTTTTTGTGTGCGAGAGAGTAAGAAAGGAATGTCTAATGAGCACAGATTAAGACAGGATGGCATGCAGATTGTTATGTGCCTTGGTAGAAAAAACAACAACACGCACAAGCACACACAAATATCTGAACAGGGGGAGGGTAGGTGCCAGGAGAGGGTGGATCAGGTTGATGAAGTTTTTATTCCTGTCATGTTTTCCTCCATTCGCATACCTCCTGTTCTTCTCTGCTAAGACACAGGCTTTTATTAGAGGCTACTGAATCTCTAAATGCCACCGGCTTTGAGCTTGTATTTCTATCCCCCAACCCCCCATGTTAATGTCAATATTGTGCAATCACATCTGCTGATAAAGCTCCACATTGGCTCCATGCAACAAAGCAACGGGGCACGTGGCTTGACTGTGCTATCCCATGGTCAGAGGTTACTAGGACAGTGACCTCAACACTTTCAGGCAAGTGGAATATGTTTGGCTCACATGTAGCAAAGTGGTAAGATTATGTAAGTCTTTATGTAATCTGCATCAGTGAACGTGAATGACATCCGCGACTCGTTGCCATACCAGTGTCTGTCTGCCAGATCTGTACTGCCAGCCTGCCAGTAGGTTGCAGTGCACTCCTGATTCAGGGTGGAAACACGCAGTAAACACAAATGCATTTCACAGCAACAATTCACATTCAATTTTTCGCAGTCATTCTCGCTAAATTAAGCATGAGAAAATGCATTTTTTGTCATGCTATAATTCATCACGCATCCTGTAATTGTTCTGTACCGCAGCACTCCAGTCCATTTATTCACAAAAGCTTCTTTAGACGATGGAAATGCATGTTCCCAGTGGGACAGTGTTGAGAGAAAAGATAGCTCTTTTCTGCGTATTGAAAGGCTCTATCCTTGAACAGATCATGTTGCTGTCTCTCTGTGGTGTTGTTCATGTCTCATTCAGACATGGCTCAGATCAGGCATCCAATCTATATGCTCTGTTTTGTTATCTTATTATATTCAAGAGACACACACACACCACAAACAACATTGCTTACTTAAGACTGGTCCTTATCCAAACAAACTAATCCTTCTCTCCCATACAATTTGTCCTAAGGTGTGATGAGTAATGATGATGCAGAGCAGGCCGTGTACTGGCCGTACTCCAACACATGTGTGGAAACCTGTCATTAGCTAACAATGTTACTGACTGCTGTCACAGGTGTCCCAACCTGCTCTCGCTGATCCTGTCTGGCTGCGGACACATCACTGACCACGATGTGATCTCCACGCTGCAGAGCTGCAGGAAGCTCCGCCGCCTCCACCTGGAGAACTGCGTCCGCATCACCGACAGCAGCCTGGAGGGCGTGGCGGCTCACGGAGACAGTCTGGAGGAGGTAAAGGTGGATTTCTGCAGGAACATCACCCAGGCGGGGCTGCAGGCTGTCAGGGAGAGGAGGCCGGGCATCCAGCTGAGTGCAGAGAAGAGTGCTGATATGATCCCTGACAGCAAGCCTGAGGAGAAGGTGACGCCGAGGAGGGCACTGCAGAAAGTCCTACAGTTCTTCTGAAGGAAATGCTTTCACACCTGGAAAGCATGGACCACAAGGAAGAGCATTTTTGCTTTTGTTCTGATTTGTATTTAACACAAGTGTTTTTTGCACCTTTTTTTAATTCTACCTTTTTATACAACACATGTTGAATATGACACTTCGTAACAAAGAATGTGTTTTCACAGCTTTTCCTCTTCTGAAGTTTACCATTACCAGGGAGAATTCCAGAGACGCTTACAAGAGTCCTATAGTGTATACACCGGTGGCCTTATCAGTAATTCTTAATCAATAAACACCGAAGTGGTTCAATTGTATCATTCCATTCTTTGAAGAACAGTTTGTCATTTTGGGAAATATACTTATTCACTTTTATTGCAGAGAGTTGGATGAGCCAATTAACACCACTACCACATTTATATATAAGTATGAAGTGACAGGCAAGAGCCATTTAGCTTAGCTTAGCACAAAGACTGGAAACAGGGGGAATTGGCTAGCCTGGCTCTGCCCAGAGGTGACAAAATCACCCTACCAGCAAAGCTATTGTTTCAGGTCTTTATGCTAAGCTTTGCTAATCAGCTGCTGGCTCCAGATATATACTGACCATTCACACATGAGAACTATTCTCATCTAACGCTCAACGGGAATTTTAACAAGCACATTTCCCTAAATGTCAAGCTCTTCCTTAAATATCATTGGATAGGCTGACTAGAATATCACACAAAGCACACACCTGCACGGTACAAAAGAACAAAAGGCGCGTGGTTGGACTGTGCTCAGTTTGTGGCGGTGGCGAGACATGCCAGATCCGGGAGGAAGTGTCCTCTGAGGGCAAAGTGTGGCTGAGCTATGATTGGAATCGTGTTATATAAGGCTGTGAGACATATGAAAGTAGGTTGATTAGGAGCGTGTGTCTGTCTGTAAATGCCATGTGACAACATTTCCTGTCCTGTCACTGCATCTCATGATGACCACACATTTTCACACGTGGTCTGCTTAATGTATAATGAAGCTATTTTCAATCCTACCAGGGTGTGTTCTTTACGTATTTAGCAAAGAACTGAAAGATCATGATGCTGTATGTTTTTCTATTCACTGTATTTTTTACTTAGAGTGCGTTTGTTTGTTTTTTTACTGAGTGTGTATGTAATGTTTTTTTTAACATTTTCCATCTCTTTGTGGTGGACAATAAAGTTTTCTTAAAATGGGAATTTTTATAATGATGACCCTTGATAAGTAGCAGTTAAAAAAGAATTATTAAGAAATGTGCTTATTTGTCGCTGTAATGAAAATAAAAAAAACAATAGATATGATCATGATTCATTGTAGAACCACTACTGAGGCATAACAAGCCATTAACGGGTTTTATTGATGCATTATGCAGAATTATAGCGCTGGTGATTGTAAAGTGTATTTTTAATTACAGCCACTTCTCTCAGCATCATCATGCAAAATGATTTGAGCCAAACTGCGTTCTGTAACAACATAGTGTATCAGAGTAAATTGTGTCACAGTGCTAGTTGATCTGATTTGTGCTACGTGATGAAACAAAAATGAACAAAACTTGTGTTTGTTTGCCCTCCCTGCCCTGTAAATGGATTGGGTGCTTGGAACTGAGAATTGTGGTCGGAGTGGTTTGGGATACAGGATCAATTTCCCAAAATTACATTTGGCTTTTAAGTCATCAAACAAGCATCAAGAGTGCATTCAAGCATAATTGTATCTTTCCAGTGAAACCAAACATTCGCATATTGGCTTGATAAGAGACAGAATCACAATGTTTATGCAATTTTCTCCTCCTGATAGCTCTGTAGACACATGATATCCCTCTAGTACTGTATGTACCAGGCTTAATGAAAACTGCATTGCAACACCCAGTGGTGACAAAAGAAAGTCCCCAAGGATGGGTGAGGATAGTCTGGTATGTACTGTTTTAATATACAGTAATGTGTTGTTCTGCAACAAATACCAACTGCACAAACATAACTCTGCTGTTGCACAGAGAGACAGAGATTGTTGTTTAGAGGCCCGACATGAACTGCTGTATTATTTACCATAAAAAAATCTGACTTAATAGCAGTGTGCTTGCCAGGATAGACCGGTAAGTGTTATGAGTTCCAGGTGGGGAGACCCCTGAGGCACATCCAGCTGCCTACAGCACTCCAACACAATAACGGGACTCTAGACATGTAACAACTAGACTATATAAAAGCCTCGCTCCTCTGCTTGTTTCCACCAGGGGCATTTTTTTTATGGTTGTATGATTTCAAAAGACGACTATCCTGAAAGACCTGTTGCCCAGATGCGTGTCCTTAAAAGCACCGGTTTTTGCGGTGCAAGCTATCCAGTCTGAGGCAGCTGCAGCCTTTTTGATGCCTCACCGCTACTTGTGTGAGTACCACTTTGTGACTCCTCATTTATACAGTTCCTTCACTTTGTTTGAATCATGAATGAAGTTCAGCCTTCACTCTAATGGAATCTAGGGAAAAATAATCATTTGCCCCCGAACAAAAGGCCAGTTTGTGTGTGAAAAGAGGGGCTACTGTGTTGAATATCATTGACCCTTAATACTGTGAAAGATGCTGACTCTGAACAACAGTTTTCTGTGTGTGAGATTTGATATTCAAATTATTGTGTAGAACCATGAACACATAACAGGGAAACTTACAGTGTCTGCTATTCAGATGCCAAACATTTCATGAAATGCAACTTTTTTGTTGTTTTTCTTTTAGTTGGATCTCTACGGCGTATGTAGGGTTTATTTTTCTCGCCCCAGTCACGGTTTGATTTTGCTGAATAAGGGATTGTTCCTGAGAGCGTTGGTGTAATGTAAATAAACTGAGATCAAATGTGGACATGTGTCTGTCTTCACCGTGGAAGGGGAAGGGGCTCAAACTTGTTACAACGACCTTGCCTGAGGTTTGGGGATTGGGCTGACTGTATCTTCAAACAGACCACACTTTGCAATTATATCCTCCCCTCATAAGAACAATCAAGTTAAGACTATCATATCTCATTTTATCTTTATGGCCTGCTTCAGAAGACATGTTAGGAAAAAAAAAGTACAGACTTCTTTGAACTGCCTGAGGAGTGTAGAGCTGAAACACTGGGATGTCGCATTGCCGGTTTTCTCCTTCTCATTTTGTATTATGTAACATATCTGCCTGTTTGCTGATATGCTTTCCATAATACCTCAGCCAAACAGCCCACCAAACAAGTTCAAGTCTTTGGAAGAGGAACTCCGATCGTTTACCTAAGTAAAGTAACAAAGGTAACAAAAAAAGCATGTAGAAATACTTTTTGACAAAGAAAATTTGCAAGGTAACTGTGGCTGTTATATGAATATAGTGGAGTAAAAAGTAGAACATTTGTCTGTGAAAAGCAGAGATGCATAAGTACAAAGCAGGATAAACAAGAAGAGCTCAAGTAAAGCACAAGTACTTTGAAATTTTATGTTCGTACAGTATTTGAGTAAATTGCAATTGTTAATTGTTTATCACCACTGTACTTCATTCAAGCTTAGCTCTGGACTGCAGGTCCCTACATGGGCAGAATCTGAGCTAAATGAAAAGCAAGATTTCAATTCTGATCTCCTGACAGAAAATTGTGTAAAAGGCTAATTCCAGGAGGACTGATTACATTTTTTACTCTAGCTATATTAGAATAACAAATTTCATTTAAAAAATTTAGCCGAGGGAAACAGCTAACTCTAATCATTTTAATTGGCTGCTCTGCTCCCGACAAGTGGCATCATGTGGCGAGATGAGAGACTGTGATGTTAATGATGTGGCATTTTTTTGCATGTAGTTTGGAAGATATATCCTTGTTCCATTTTAATGCGAATCACAAAAGACAAAAAAAGTATGTCTGTATTTTAATAATTCATTTGTTAGTATAATTTATATTTTAAAATGTATTATTCCAGTGACAGTAGCGTATTAAAAATAATATGTGAGAAACTATGTGTCAACTAGCAGAAAAGTTACATTAACGTTTTTGGTATTTCTCTGAAGCCATCAAGAAAGTTTGCACCGTTAACTCCATTGCCACCAAATGATACTGTTTATTTAAGTTCAGCTTTCATTGAGTTATTTCTAAAAGCTGTCATTTAGACCAGAGCTGAAAGTTGAACGGGTGGTAATGATCCTGTACAATGACTGTGGTTTTCAACAGCTTCACAGCGACTGTGTCTCATTAGAGCCTCTCTGCTTTTCAAACCTTTTAAGATTTAGCAGTGCACTCCTTTAAAACTGTCGATGCAGCATGACCAGAACAAAAGGCTTGTTTTTGTGTCAGAGTAGTGCCTTCTTTTCAATTCTATGTACTTCTTTCTTTTTAAAACCAGAAAAAAGTGTCCTAAGTGTCAAACTAGCTATTTAACTACATTGCTGGTGGTTCAAGTACATTCAGATTTGCATAGAGACTCAAGTAGTTAAATTACACATTTTAAATTACTGCAAACAATTTGGCACCTTAAAAGGAAGGAAATGATTTTTTTTTTTTTTTTTACCATTGCTTCTCTAGCGTAATTTGATAAGGCCCACACAATATTTCTTCAATCTGAACCATTGTGAAGACACACGATTGATGATTTGGCTCTGGTTTTTAATATTTTGAATCTGAATTTATAAAGCTAAACATGAATATATTCATCATTCATTCATAGTCATAAGCTTGGATTATTGCTATCTATTTACAAATGAAGTCATTGCATGGTAAAATGTCTCTAGTTTATGGAAGATAGGTGTCTAACTGATTTTTTGACATTTTATACAAAACCAAAGACATTTCTGCACTTTGCCTTGAATAGTGAGGTATCTTGCATATTGTTTTATGTATGACAAGTGGATACTTTTCGAGTGGCTTTTTTTTTCTTTTTCTTTTTGCTGGCATGCTGCTTTTTTGTATAATATGTTGTTATAATTTTGCATAATACATACATTGTCGTTTTGATCTTCTTTTTATAAAGTAAAACTACTTTAATAAAAAGAAACTACTTTTTCTTAGTAGCTTTAGTTAACTAAACTAGATTTCTCCCTGGGGTACCTTCGCTGTGTTTAATCTCTCACAATATGAAGTAATTGGTAACTTGTTGAGGTCTGCTGAGGTCTTTTTAAAAAAAAAAAAAAAGCCTTTTTCTCATTTTCAGACTTGCAGTCACACAAGTTTTCACAAGAGGAGTTAACACAACTTTTTCCACACATGCAGTTTTACTCCCCAAGACCCGTAAACAGACAGTGAATTCCCCTTTAGTGAGAAGCTGTTTCCCATCATTTAAAATCGTACAATAATAACTGTCATAACCGCATTAAATGCAGTTCAATGTATCCGTCGTTTCAATCTTCAGAAATCAGCTTTTTAAAAACAGGAAATTTGCTTAAAGCCTGACATACTATTGCATCTCCTCCTGTAGACCATGCCAGAACCATGCTGTCTATCAGATTTTATTCACTTTATTTTGCACCTCCTCTTGCTTCTGGGGTGGATGTAGTCACTCATGAAAATCAATAAACAGTTATATCAGGATTTTCAAATATAGAAAGCCTAAAAGCCTGTTTTTTAGCTCATTGAGAAGCTGCACTAGAGTGGTTACTATCAGTGTGCTTTGACTATATGTATGAACATACATAGTACAACTTGTACAACTAAATGATGCATTTTATTTGGCTGGATTGAAAATCTGTGAATGTATACTCTTATAGGATGTCAACAGAGAGTAAATATTACTCAGCATCCTGCCATTACCAGAGCAGGTTGTCTATACTCTATTCCAGTGTGTTATCTGAAGGATTCATGCTGGGAGAAGGCCTTTGTGGAGTTCGCAGCACAGGCCTTTCCCCTGTGTGAAATATGAGCTGATAAAGACAGGATGCTTGTGGTAATAGAGGGGGGAAGACTGAAGCAGTGGAGGTAAAAGGGAAGGGGGTAGCCATTCAAGCCCAGAAACCTGAAATCAACAGTTTCCTGACAGCCTTATAAGGTCAGCCATGGGAGGCATTTTCAGTATCCACCCACCGATTGCTCACCCATGGAGGGGAGGGAGGGTGTGAAGAGGCGTCAGCAGCAGGGAGAAAGGAAAAGAGGGAGGGATTGTGGTTTTTGTTTTTTGAGTACTCTGTGCGTTTGTGAGTCCGTGACCAAGTGCTCGTCGAGGGCCAGACACGGGGTGGGGCTCTGCTGATCTCCATCTCTGTCTCTGCAGAGGACATCTGAGCCTCGGTGTGATATCACATGCGGGGTCATTTGGCCTCAGCGGCTAATCAGTAACTGTGCTACTTTTTACAACCCAAAGCTTTATGTCGTCAGGATCTGAGGTAAAAGCTGTAATCTAAAACTCTTAGCTCTCCACTGGGAATGAGTAATGCAGTCTAGACAGTGGATGCATTTATCTCCTCCTGAATGGGACAAGACGTAAACAGGTTGTAAATTCTTTAGTTCCCACCTCTGTTATCACATGTAAATATGTAGCACACCCATCACTGCAACCGCATTGACTAAATAATACGATATATAATAGCTTAAGGAGCCATTCTTCTGCTTAAAGAATACTTTTACTATTGATACTTGGGCATGTTCCTGACAATGCCCTTTTTCGTTTTTGTAATTTCACTTAAGTGAGATTTTGAATGCAGTACTTTGACTTGTGATTAAGAAGTTTTGACTTGTAATTTTGCTATTCTTAGTATTACATCGGCTCAGAGAACATGTAGACCCAAATGCAGGACAGACAAGCGCGGAGGTTTTTGTGGTTTTTAATAAAAGAGTTCTTACAAACAGATGTGGTTGGTTCTTGGTTCGTGGCTTGATCAATGATGTACAAGGCATGCTATCACTGGCACTCCTGGTAAACATTTACGATCTGGCAACGAGACAGGGGAAACGCAGACAATATATACACAAAGGTAATGGGGAACAGGTGGAGACAATCAGGGCGGGGCAGACAATCACACAGGCGGGAAAACACACAATGGCAGGAAGTTAAGGGACCTGAAACGAGAGGAGAGTTAGGGATTTCAAAATAAAACAGACACGTAGACAGGGGCGCCGTCAACCATCTTGGGCGGTGGCGGCGGCGGCTTGGTGGGTGGCACCAGATGACTTTCTAGTACTGGCTTGACTTTGCTGACGTGAAAGGTCGGGTGCACGCAGAGGGACCTGGGGAGTTTGAGTTGGAGAGACACAGGGTTTATTATTTTTGACACTGAGAACGGGCCTACAAACCTTTGCTGACTTGAGATACTCCAGGTGGTTGGTCCAGACTATGAAGGGTTGCTCTGCCCCCTCCAGTCAATTGCACCATTCCTCCAGGGCCTCCTTTATCGTAGTTCCTCTCTGCAGAGGACAAAGGCACATGGATGAATTTGATTGTCTTTAGTGGATCGCTGCCGTGACAGAACGGCCCCCACGCCCTCATTGGAGGCGACTACTTCCACAATGATCCGTGGTCAGAAGGAGCTGTGGTGAACAGTCTCTTGAGCCGCTGGAATGCCTCCTCAGCCTCCAGGCCGCTCAGCTTTGAAGCTCCTCCCTTGATTTAGGATACTTTATTCTCCGTGTTTCCTTCTGGAGTAACTCAGAGGCTCCTTGCCTGAGGGCTCGGCCCTTAGGTGGCTCTCTGGAGTCTGCCTTGTGGCTGAGGCCACAGCTTAATTGAATTATTTAGAGGGTTGAAGTCTTTTTTAGCTATGTGTCTTAGGTTTGATTATTCAAATCCATACACAGAGTTTTAGTTTTAGAGTAAAACTTTTTATAGCAGCACTGCACAGTCAGGTCCGTCAGTGCTGGTGTCATGAACTAAACCTGAGAGCTTTGCCTTTTTCTCTGTGACACACACACACACACACACACACACACACACTGTTATTATGAAAGGTGTTGAAATCAGATGGATCACACAGCAGAGAAGGAGAGAAAGAGGTGAAAAGGTTGACTCAGAGCAGCATTGTTGCAGGGGGAAAGTGGAAGGCTGGCTCAAGGACATATGGAGTCCAGGGAAGAGACAATGTTTGTGTCTGTCACAACATGTCACCCAAAAGAAAAAAAAAAACAGAAAGAAATGGCACACAAGCTGCATCACAGACGGAGGTTTGACTCAGTCGTTTACAGTCTCTCACCTCCCACTTTCACACGCTGCAAAACCACATCGAGATTGCGCGCTTTACCTGAATGTACACTCTGTCCTCTGTTTAAATTTGAAACATTTCCTGGTGAAACAGTGAAATGAAGATACTATATTGAAATTCAATGGAAATGTTGTTGTTTTTTTTTCCACATTATAGTATGCTGGCATTGTTCAGACTCAGATTCCCCATATTCTTTTAGTGCTGCTTCCTTCCTGTTACCCATAAAGCATCGTATAACATGTCAGACTAAAAAGGAAGGCCTTCAGTAATCTAATCGCCACACTAATGGCATCCAGAGATAAATGGCTGCTTTCATTTTCTTATTGTCCATATTCAGAGCTCATCTGTCTCTCAGTTTGTTACGCTGCAGATTAAAACAGACCTGTGGGTTGTTGGAAAGTGGTTGCAAAATGTGAATGCGAGGTGAATCCAGCCACCTATTTCTGTTGTGTTGCTGTCATTTCAGATTCAACTGCTCCACATCGTGTTATTGACAGGTGGCAGAAAGCCCCAGAAATCAACCTATTTTCATGACAATATGTATTTATGCGCACATTTTTCTTTCTCCCTCGATACCCTTGGTACGATCTAATAATTCCAAATTTGATTTCCCTGTGGTTCTTAGCTAACTTGTTTTGGCCCGAGGCACACACGAAATAGGAGGCAAGAGCACACAGAAGTGGGGCTACTGCTCCCCTGTGTGCCAGAGCATGGGTCTATTTGCAGAGCTATTTCTGTTCCCGTCTGTCAGAGCATCCACAAAGGCTGCCGAGCTCCGGCCAGAGCGCATGTGAGGGAGTAACTGGAGCACCTAAGGGGAAGAAAGTGAAGACACTGATGATGCTCCTTGGCCGGGCTTCAGGCAAGGACAGAATCAAACGTGGTGCAGGATGTGAAGGAGCACACTGAGCTGATATCGAACACCGCGTGCTGTTTGCTTGTCCCCCATGTGGCCTGATAATTAGACAGGCAGTATGAGGGCACTCTGTGTCGGCTGTCGATCACAGCCTCTACAGAGAGGCTGCACACTTGGATCAGACTGCCTATCCAACTGGTCGCACTCTGCAGGGGACGTAGGAGGACAGCCAGCCTCCTCTGACGTTAGCATGGATGGAGTACAGAGCAGCAGATGACATGTGCAAACAGGAGTGGGAGGCTGAACGAAGCACACTCGTGAGTCACAGCGCGGGCACATGAGCACGCTGCTTATAATGACAAGCTTTCAACTTGAGTTCATCATGCGTTCAGTCTCTTGTTGTCGCTGCTCAAATTGCAGGGAGAACATGGATGGACAGAAACACAGAGAGCAGTGGTGGGTTTATAACCTCGGTGACTGCAGCAGCGTCAGGCTGGTGTTCCACTTAAGCAAACTGCCTCTAATATGATCTGTTAGAGGTTGGCGTTGAACATGTGCACTGTGTTTGGTGGCAAAGGTTAATTACCTTCACTTGCTTTATACAATCCAGATGATGATGGGGAAGGTTTCTTTCAGCAGAAAGAGCTGTGAAACTTTCCTCTGTGATCTAACCAAAACTATGTCAATGGAGCCTCACTGTGATATGACCCTGCCTTGTCTGTCTGACCACGATTAATGTCCAGACCTCAAAACCTGGATGTGAACTGACAGAATCTCTGCTGGTCTAACAAGCTTTGATTTAGCCCTGCTCAGATTTCATCATAGCATCATACTATTTATTTTGTTTTAGGGGCAGAGGGAGGAAGATATAACATATTTTACAACAAAGTTACTTAAAAAAAAACTTAACTCAACAAAAAGGTCAGGTACTGAAGACCTCCGTGTCATCACCGGCCCTGGTTCTTCTTTCTCTTGTTCTTGGCCTTCTGTAGTAGAGCGGGCTCATTGTGATTCTTCATTTGAGTCTTTCCTCTCTGGGCTCTTCTCGTCCTGCTCTTCTGTGACTTATCAGGGCAATATCTGGCCTTCTCTTCTTGTGGGGGCTGTCAGGCCTCGTGAATCTAGGCCCCTTGTATCACGGGGCTCATTGCTTAGGCACTCTGAATCCAGCATCAGTGTCCGTTTTTTTGGTTCTCTTTGACGCTATCTGTCATCCAATGAGGCAACACAATGGCGGTTGAGCCTGTGGCCCAATGTCGAAAGCTCTTGCATTTGTGGGAAGGAAAAATCACAAGTTGTACACAGTTAGGCTTTTATCAAGGCTTTTAATGCAACACTCTTGCTCTGCAACTCACCTGAGTGTGAAGTGACATACAGTTTTTTTTCCTCATCTCTGCTAGCGCTGGGAGTAAACAAAAAAAAATAAAGCCACAGTTGACGAAACTTGTGAAATGACATAAGTGCAATTGCCACTTATCACCATGGTGCCACAAAAATATTTCAAGTATCAAAAAGGATTTAAGTCAAAAGTGTAAATACTGTCATGCTCTTTTTTTAAAACCTAATTTTACAGAGCAGTTTTTTTCACTTTTTTTAATAAAATAATATAAATTTATGGACTCAATTGCACTTTAAAATGATTTAAGAACATTTTTTGTCCAGTGCATCATGTTTTGAAGCTGATGTTTAGTATGAAACTAATATGCAGCTAAGTATAGCTGCCAGGTAAATGTAGTGCAGGAAAAACTTCAAATTAACATGAGAGTGAAGTACTTCAAGTAAGGAACAAGTACACCAAAACTGTATACTATACTATACTGCAAGTATATAACTTGCAATAATGTAATTTTCCACTACTACTGGCCAACAAGAGAGCAACCTGACGCGTCGCATAGTGAACCCTGGGACTTCTGACCTCATTCGCATGATTTCCTGAGTGATATATGGCTCAGCTGTGACATTTTAGCTGGCTCTCTGTCTCCAGTGTTTTAGAAAATGAATTCTCTGACAGGTCAGGGTAGACCTCAAATTTCACATTGCATCTTGTTACATTCTAGTCAAAAAGCGATGCCAAAGGTCAGGTCAGGCGCTGTAAGAATAGCTTGGAGGTCTTTCTTGCCAATACCTTCCTGCTGAAGCTCAATGGAATAAATAGGGAAATGGTTTAACTCCAAATTCTGTGGCAACGTATTGTATTTCAATAATTCTTCCCCATGACACGTTGGAAAAAGAGGTCACATGCTTAAAAATAGCGACACTTCCTGCACTTGCACTTAACTTGTGGGTTTACTGAAACATTTAGTATTTTATAACATAATGCTTCAGTAAGTAAGTTGACAGGTGTTTTTAAATTGAATCCACAGATTAATCCACAGAGAGCTTTGTGGTTATTTTTAGTCAGAGTAATTACTTCATATAAGACTGCAAAAGGCAAACTTTATTTTCTTAGGTTCTTTTAGTTGCCACATGGTGCCACATTTCTGTCTGTAGAAATTAAATTAGAGACTAACAGTCATTCTTTTGAGTAATTAAAAGGATGACCTTAGATTGAGAAACATCTATAACAACTTTCCAGCTTCATCCACATTAGAGGAACTCTCTGGAGAGTTACAGCAACTTAAACACAAAACTTTGCTGGAAGTCTGCAAATAAGCCAACTGTTTGTCAGTCAAATTTAATTCTAAGATATGCTTGATAAGATCTTCATTCATTTCATGTTCTTAAAGAGGAGAGTTCGATGAGAAGATTCATTTCATATCTGCCCATTAATTAATATTTAGTCTACAGTCAGAGCTGGTTATCTTAGATTAGTGCATAAACTAAAAGCAGGAATTCTGAATGTTTCCTCTGCCAACCAGCAGCTCTGAAGCTCACTAATTAACATGTTATATCCTGTTTGTTTGTTACCTTTGGACAGAGCCAGGCTAGCTTTTTACACCTCCTTCCAGTTTTCATGCTGATCTAAGCTAAAGTAAACTATGTATCTATACATACTTACCCTTTAGACACGAGTGTTTCCCTGCAAACCTCATAAGCTAACTTTTAAGCAATGTTTCAAGAAGATGCTTGATGAGATCTTCATTCATCTCATAATCCTAAATCACATTACATAAATTACTCTTAAGTGACCAATATATTGAAACTGACAAACAACACTATACTTAATACTTAATTGAAAAATTAAGTCAGTGATTAAAAATGACCTGAACCTTGACGTTTACAGAGTGTGAAGTGAGACTTAAGTTACAGCAGAAGGAGGAAATATCAGTCGACCCACAGGCAGCTCAGACCGGAGCTCATGTTTTCATAAGAGAAGAACAGAAAAGCTCTACGGAGGCCAAGGACAATGAGAGGTCGCCATGTGTTAAGCACCAGCAAATACACAGTCACTTTACCTCTCAAGTGTTTCCGTATCAGGTGCAAGAAAGAAGCTGGTAAGATACACCACGTCATTTACCATTTGCTGTGAACCTCCATTTTGACATAAATCTCTAAATGAGATGCCTTTTAAATAGGCAATTGCATCATCTGAGGTTCAGCTGTGGGTCTTTGTAAAGTGGAAACAGAAGGTTTTGTATCCAAATTTCCATTCACAAATACACACTAATCCACTAATTGGCTGCTCTTGAAAAAAAATAAAATAATAAATTGGTCGCTAATAACACACTAACGCACGTGGCTCTGCACATTCATGTACAAGCACGTACACACATAAATGTACACAAACCCATTGACCTGCAGAAAGCCCATCCCCCGCTCTCTGTTTCCCTCTGCTAAGAAATACCAGCTCCCCGGCTCCTGGGCTCAGCGATCTGTGACACGCTGAACCTACTGACCTTGTGGAAAAGCAAACCTGTAAATTAGCCTTAAAACATTTGGCCTGTCCTCCGGAGGATCAGTTGTCAGACCTGATGTGTTCATGTTTTGAGGCTATTTCTCCTTTCGTTCACACCCATTCACCACCATGTGCCTCAAAGGTGCATTCCATGACGTAAAACACTTTTGGTCCGTTTCCATTACGTCATGTACCCTCCTTACATAATTATATGGTTTCTACTGCCTGCTTGGTTTATTTTATATCATTATTTAACGCAACATGCTGCGCTGTTACACCTTTTTCTGTGTTTTATTAAAATGTATATTTCATGATCTTGTTACTTAGACAGGGGAAACACAGTCACGGGTGCAGACACAGATATTTATCTCGGAGGAAGTTGAGAGGCCGTATCTGGAAAAAATAAGCCACAGTTTCACTACATAGTCACGTTTTATTGACTAAATGAAAATACCGCAGAGAGGATGGGCTTAACTTGTCTGACCTCCGGCCAACACAGTATGAAATCACGGATAGAAGTAGTTTCACACACACAAGAACATAACAGGAAAATGTAATGCTTTATGGGAACAGAAAATATGTCATTTAAAAGTCCCGGGGATTACAGCAAAGGAAGATTTAGTGCTGGATAAATGGCTGTAATGTTGAGTGTCCTTGACTGGCTTCGTTTGTGGCTATACAAAATTAACTGTGTGACCATTAAACTGTTTAACCATGATCCTGCTGAGCTGAGCTCCAGTGCATGCTGCATGAATGCAGACCCCCTTGGAAAGTTAATGGGCCACGGGGGAGGTTTGAGCTAAAATTAGGTAACTGAGTTTCATCCTGACCATGAGATTTGTCAACCCCCTCCCCACCACCACCACCATCACCACCACCATCACCATCACCTCCCTCCCCCGCTGTCACCACTACTCTTTAGGCTGTTGGCAGATTCATTTTCACTTGACCTAGTTAATGTCTCTGGAGAGATAGAGGAGTAAACACACGCAACTCCTCCCCTCCAGAAAACCTGGAATTTTCCACACTTCACACGCCCAGTTCATAGGCCAGGCCAGTGTCCACAAAGGAGAATTTGGGGGAGGGGAGACACTTTGACATTATACCAGGTCAGACTCTAGTAAAGTCACTACCTTTACCTAATTAAACACTCCCCCTCCCCTGCCTAAAAATTTATTGTCATTGTCAGTGATTTCTACTTGATTTGGCCAAATCTTACAGGTTTGCCTTAAGTGTTCTCCTACACAATCTTTACCATTTAAGGCCTCCATGTTCTGTATAAATCTTGCCTCTGTCTTTGGTTCTTTAATACACATGTGAACATGTGCTATAAATGGGCTGGAAGCCAGTCAAAATAGAACAGGGAGGGCAGATAAAATATGCTCTAACTTAAGAGTGGGACTTTTTTTTTTTTTATCCATACAGCAAGTGTCCTGTCAGCACGTGACAGGTGGAGACTTTATATTATGATGATATTTAACATCTACTTAAACACTGACGTTATCATTCAACTAAGTTTGACAAGATTATGGCCAATTGCGGGATTAAGACACTGTTTAGTCGTTCCATCCATGCTTCCATGTTCATGTAAATATTTAAGAATGTAAAAGAAGATATAATTAGTTTAACTAGTTTAGCTACCCCGCCACTGCCCTGAAATGTTGAAAAAGTTTAAAGAGAACAGAACAAGAGAACACGTTGACGTCTCATAACAGGAAAAGTACCAGTAATAATTGATCAGATCAATCCTGGCTGCATTCCATTAAGGTGTGGTGGTTTCAGGGGCTTGGTGACCTGCGTACTGTCACGCTGCCATGGCTTATTGTGACACTTAATGGAGCCATAGTTAGTGCTGTAGTAGAGAATATCGTGACACTAACATAACATAGCTGTTGTTAATTAACACTAACACTTATCATTAACATGAACATTAAGAGTCCGGATGGTTTCTTTCTTTTCTAGCCATGACGTTGTGAGAGTGAGCCAGCATGGATAATGGACCATGAAACTGAAGCGGCCAAGTGGAATTCGGCCATCATTCATTTTATTATTTACATCTGTACTTTTCAAACTGTGACATGTAAAAATGTCTTCTGTGAAAAAGGTCAATTTGTGTCCAGAGCTGTGTCTAAAATCACTCCCTCATTAACTCATTCACTACTCCATACAAAGTAAAACAGACACTCCATAGTTCTCTCCATATTGAGCAGTAAACTGAGACACAGATTTAATGCATACTTACACCATGAATGTATTATGAGAAAACACATTTTGCGATACAGTAATCGTAGTACTAGTCACATGAAATATTGCTAATAAATGAAAGGAAGCTGCAATGATGTGCTCCTCATAATGAAATTTCATTGATCTTTTTCCTACTGAGGTTTTTGTTGTTATGCATGTGACTGATCTTGTCTCATAACACACCTCATTTCTCAGGTCACAGGGCCTTCATGACCTTAAGCTGTCTTTTTGTTACCATACTGGCTTGTGGCAGATGCAGCAGAAAGTGCTGTCTGAATCATCCTCTCTTTTTCCTGACTGTGAAAAAAACCCTGACACACTGCCGCTCACGTCACATTCGTTGTCTTCATCAGCCTCATATTTGACAACAGACGGTTCACACTTTAAATAACACATCTTAAGAGATAAGTTGTATAAAATGTGCCCAAAGATGCCAGTGGCAAGAGAAAGCTGTGAATCATTGCTTTCCTGCACATGCTGAATTTTCAAATATGTATGAAGTACTGTGAGCAGGGGCTTCATTGTGTGGTGTCAGCATGCTAGAGATCACATGGAGGATGGATGCAGCCGTTTGCACATGTGTGTACTTGTGGGCAAGATGTGAGGATGCAAGAAAGACGAGTGGGGCGAAAAGAGTGGTAAAACGGCAGAGGTGGCTGACTGGAAGGTCACTGAAAGAATTAGGAAGGGGAGTGTAAAAATGTGAGAAAGGACAGCGAGGGGGCACGAACAGGATTAGCACACTGTATGTAGAGTGATAGAAGGTATGTGTACGTGCGTGTGAGCGAGAAAAAAGTTGGGGGCAGGGGGAGTGAGAGAGACAGTGTCACGTGTATGCCAGAATAAGCACAGAGCTGCACCGAGCTGGCGATCTCTGGATGCAACAGCAGCAAGTCAGACCCTCAGTCCCTCAGGTCCCTCATGCTCCTTCCACATGTATATTCTATAGCAACCACACTTTGACAACTGTCCTCCCCCTCACCTTATCTCACCTCACCCCCAGGCTCCCGCTCTCCATCGTTCTCATGAGAGCCACCATGTCACCAGTAACTCGAATCAGAACCATTCCGTTGCAAAAATTCAGTCTCGCTCCCACTCCGCCTGTAAACATTCTCGCATGAAGGTGAAGAATTTCAAATGACTTCACCTCTCACACGCTCTCACGCAGGACGGCTCTGCTGTAAATGTATGTTGCTGACATTTGAAAGCCATTACACATGCGCTGCCTCATTTCAGCTCATGCACAAGAGCAGGTCCAGCATGTGTCCCGTGGGTAAGTATAGGATACAGACATCCCTTTAAGTGCCATCTTGCTGTTGCTGTTCAAAGGATGTGACGGGAGGGAAGCGAGCTCCTCTGTGTGGCCCCTGTTGAATCTAAGCGCTGCTCTTCAGAAGAAGGCTGGAGAGATGCCAGGTGCTTTTTTTTTCACTTTTAAAAAGGTTGGGATGACATCCAAACAAAAGAGCTGTAGTCCTAATGTGGGCCTCACAGTGTTATGCAAGTGTATGACTGCAGCAGCAGCAGCATAATGAAAAAAAACAAAAACATAAAGCCCACGTTGAAGCTTTTCTATTGGTAAGGAAAGCAGAAACCTCACACCTGGGGCAGGGCCAAGGACACGTGTTAACCACAAACAACCCCCGCTATTAAAGATCTGTTCTAGATGGAAATTTCTGAGGACTGACTGCAAAGTAACTCTGAATGGGTGACTAATGCATGTGTGCTGTTCCGCTACAGCGGTGAGGTGCGACTACGATGCATCTCAAGGTGAAACTGCACTCTGACATTGTGCCTGTGCTCCCCATCAGCTCACACAGAAACCCTGACAAACAGCGTTACTGACATTTTACATAACACACTGTTGGCTCCACTGGTGACAAAGAATATCATGCATAGATGAAAATGTTACTTTGAATTGATGCGATCAGATGCTCTTGTACAGTTTTGTTTGTATTATTCTGAAGAAATAAGTATTGTTTAGTTAAAGATAACAATTAAATGTACTTTCGCAGAAACGTATTTGGAATGAACACACATGCCTTCCTATTTAACGAGATAAATGAGAAATGTAATTTCTTAAATAAAGTGTTTTTTGGCTGTACGACACAAAACAAGCTGATTTAAACACATTCTTCCATTTGACCCCGTGTCCTTTGTAAATATTAGAGTTGCCACAAGTAGTCCATTAATCAATTAGGGATTGTTTTAAAAGATAAAGTGGGAATAGAAAATGGATGTATGGATGGAAGTCCCTAAGTGACCCCTATTGCACATCCTAGTGGGTCATGTGATTTTGTGTTTCCACAACAACCTTTCCAGGATGCCTGTCCCCCATAATTTTCATTGAAGGAGAAAGGGGTCTGGGTTCTTATGGGTTAAGCGACAGCACAAACATTTGCCTCTTATATGTGAGAATATGCTGCTACATTGTCATCTTTACAATGTAGTTAACTGAATAACCACGGGCTTGGCATTGTTTGTTGGACAGCACAAAGACATCTGATGACTCCATCTTGGACTCTATTTGTGAAAACATAGTCTACTGTTTTGTAGTGTTTTATAGACTAAACACAATCGAGAAAATAATCAGCAGATTAGCTGATTGGAAAGAGGCAAGTCCGAATTTATTTACATTGCACAGCTCCTGGGTGTCTGTGTGAGTGTTTGCCATGTTTATTGCAGTAAACTGTGAAAGTGTTTCTCCGAAGCAGAAGAACTGGGCTCTCAGGGGCTGATGACAATATTGCAGAAAAATCATCATGTTGTGATTTTTTTTCATACTTTGCACAATTTGCTACTTTTTAAACTTACTTCCAAAACTAATAAGTTAAATGTGCCTGAAGGGGCAAAGGGTCAAATGACACAACCGAGCATCAGCAGACATTGGGTAATTTTTGAGTATCATAATTCACAAGACTCACTGGTTCATTAAACCCAAATTTGACCTTGATCGACAAACTGATTAAAGTGAGGCAACTAGGACAAAATAAATAAAACTTTTCATGATGACAAGATATCTCAGGGTACTCTGTGTATTTGAGGTTCACAGTTGTCCTAAAATAAAATGTTTTTTATCATGTAAATCCTCCTCAAACCTCTGAAAGTACACGTCTGTGTCAAAGCAGTTTCAGGTCAAAACTCGGCTGCGAAAGTGCTGTGATCACCAGCTCTTCTCCAAACATGGTTGGGCGGTTGCCTACTAAGAAATTATCAGCCCATATCGCATCACTTCTAGATAGGATCTCACACTAAAACACCCACATAATGATCCCATAAAAGTGCTAGCAGAGGGAGCGTGGGCAGTTCTACATTGGACATAGATTTGGCGGCTAGCCTGTTGTCAGCAAGCTCGACAGCTCTCCACAGGGAGCCTCAAGCAAAGACTTGAACAACCTCAGAAGTGTCAGTATCATGTCTACATGTAATGACTGCCCAATTATCTGCTTATCTTGTGCCACATGATCGCAACCCTCAGATGAGTATCTATTGCCAGAAAAATGCGAGTAGGGCAGTCAGTGCCTGTGTGAGGTTCACTTTTTTTTTTTAAACCTCAGAAATCCTGTTATGTAACCCTAACCTTCACATTAAGATTTTATTATACCGCTACTAGCTCAAAATGTTACATCATCTGAAATCAATATTAACACATTTGCTGAGGGCACAAGACAGGCTGCAATAACTATGAATCACTAGAGAGTGTGGTCCATCTTAAAAGGGCTTTTTGAAGAGAAAACTAATGCCGAAAAGCCAGCTTCTACGAAATTCATACTGGCCCAAGTTCCAGCCGAGTAAAGGAATTGTTCAATGTGCTGCGAAGGCAATGCTTGTGGTGAGCTCACAGTCCTCTGCATCATGCGTAGCCCTCCTCATCTGTGCGTGGAGAGCGCAGGCTGGAGCACTTACATAACCCAGTTAAAATATACCCCAGTCACATGTAACATTCAGCCCTGCAGATAGATATCCGACTGTCGCTTGAGCTGCTGCTCTGGCAGCCGTTCAGATATAGATAGAGAGAGTATAAACACACACACACACACACACACACACAGCCACAAAAGATTTGACAGTGATTCGCTGCCAGACATTCTCAACTGCCTGCATGTGAACTGTGTGTGGAAAATAGTCGGGGAGCTTTCTCTCTGGGTGAAGCGCATGTGACTGAGTGGAGCCGGACCGGGAAGACGCCACAAAGGGAGAGAGGGAGGGTATGTGACGGGGCGCCGGAAGTCCAACCCTTTAAAGTCACAAAAATGCGCCCAGTATCACTTCTCATTTGACTACATAACCTCTAACACCAACTCTAAATGCTATTGGCTGAGCCTTGGCACACACAACTGGCAACCTCGTCTCCCTCCCCATCCCCTCCCCACCACACACACACACACACACACACACACTGCTGCAGCGTGCCCACACTACGTGCAGTCACATTTCTGCTGTGTGGGTGGGGTTAACTCCGTGGAACTAGCATTTACTGTAACAGGATGACATATCTGGAGGAGTAAGCTGCACCGGTGAGAAGTGGAAGACACGTTTTCTAACCGAGATTAGCGAGAGTCCAGACTCGGCGAAGCTTTGCCCAAATTATGCAAGAGGCACATTTGTTTAGATTGTAAGAGCTGGCCCATGGAGATTTTAAGGTTTTCTTTTGCTGTCATGTGGGACATTTGGAGACGATTATGAAGCAAGGGCATCTGCAGGGTTTTTCTCTGTTGAAAACTTTGAGGCTGAGATGCAGGCTGCAAAGTTCAGTTTAAACTTGATTGATGAGTGCAATAAGGTTTTAATCCTGTGTCGGGGCAAACATGCTCAATTTCTTCCAGAAGACGAGCAGCTGGTCCCAGGCCTTTCACTTCACAGGGGAAATTATGTAATCTTGTTATTACCGAGCCATAAATCGCTGCAAACACTGAATATTCTGCACCAACACCATTTGCATCCAGCCGGCACATGTGTCCTTAAGGTCTGAGCACATCCACGCTGTCATGGCTCACATGCTTGTGTTTACGTTTGTGCTCCCCGCGGCGGCTTCGCTTGTCGTTAACAGTTATGAACATTCCAGTCAGTCCTCCGCTCCCTCCCAGCTCAAACCAAAACCCGTGCTTGGTTAACACTGCAGCTATTAGCGGTGAACAGCTATAATGTGAACAATGCTGTGGAAAGCCTGCTGATTGGTGTCCAAATTTAGAGACACACACACACACACACACACACACACACACAAACACAAACAAACACGTCACTATAGGTCCAGATTTGGGTACAGGACAGCCTATGGCACAAAGCCAGGGTACACCGAGCTGAGTCATATGCACAGCTCATTGCAGGGGACAGCTGCCTGTAAGACAAGACACACACAAACATGTTCCCCTGCCAGCAGCACCCAAACACTCTCTCTCTCTCACACACACACACACACACACACACTTGCACTTGTACAGTAGTAAGGACACGCTCTCTCAGTATATCAGCGAGCGTGCCACACTCCAGTGAATGTTTTCAATGGCTCACTGCTGCATTAGACACGTCACCCTGTCTGAAAATGAGGAACAGATTTTGCAATGTCTCAAACTGTAAAATCGGACACACATGCATGAAACCCCAAACAGGCCACAGGGTTTCCAAACGTTCTCGGTCCATAGGGTGAGGTGCGGCACCGATGTGCACCCACGTACACGTGCTGCTGAAAGGGAGGTTCAGGGCAGATGTTCAGTGTATGCCCTATAATAAAGTGGGCGTGAGGCTCTGATTTGGCTTTTATTTTTTATGAATGAGAGCAGGGAGACATCCAGTCTCTGTGGGATACAGAATCAGCCAGCCTCTTTGACAAATTGAAAATCACAGTGCCAGTTTGCGTGGTGTGACTCATCTCCGATCCTGACAGGAGAATGCACAGATAAAAAGAGTTCCTTTTTGTGATATTGCAAATTGCTGCTGTTGTTCTTTGCGTGAATGACAAATTGCGTCGCAGCTGAAAGGAGCCGGATTTTTGCTAATACATTAAACGTTCCCGGAGATCACACAGAGGATTTCATGAAACACTCAGAACAATCTGCGGTTTAACACTGAAAAACACTTTGACAACTGAGCAGCAGTGCTAGCATGTGACTTACATAAATAGAAGCACTGCTTTCTCTACATTTTACATTGTGTCTGTACGGTTTGAAGTGCTGCATGCATGTGCATGAAACATCTCTTTGATCCCCCCATCCCCCACCAAAAAAATGTAGATGTCTGTTTCCTGTGCTTTAAAGTGAATGTGATGCACTCCACAGTGACATGGAAGCCTTGAAGACAAAAAACGGAAATGAGAGTTTGCCGGGAATCTGTAGGAAGCTCTCGGCCGTCACAAAGTCTGGGGTCGCTGGAGGACCTGGGCCTGAGGAGCAAGATGGTGGAGGGGAGGGACTGTTTATGGGATGTTTAAAAGATTGCTGTGGCTTACGGGACAATTAAAATTCAACATGAACGTCCTTCTGTGCCAGCAGGCGTGTCCTCGACCGGCTTTATGGGTGCTCTGGTGCCTCCGTGGAGCGCATTCTTCACAGTGGGATGTGACTGACGGCACAGCAGCGAGGAGTAAACCCGCCGTGAGGACACTGGGCTGCCGGTGCCCTTGTCCTGCCCGCTCCTCTTTTTGACAGCAGCACATAAAACAAAAGCAGCTGCATAAGCTCCTCTATGATCACTTCACCACAAAATGCTCTCGCAGTCTAATTGCCATGGCACGGGGTCATTATAGAAAGCAGCAAATTATAGAAAACAGTCCAAGAAGTCCCTCTGCATTTTATGTCAGACAGATTTGCACCCAGTCTGGGCAGAGACTTTTTGGCCCCGTAAACATCTCCCAGCTCACATGCGCTGTGCAGACTCTGCAGACAGAAAGGAAAAGAAATGTGTTGTTTTTAAAATTCTCTGCATTGTCAATGGAGACGGAGGCGAGGGGCGAAATGGGGGGAGGAGGCTGGTTTTGTGGGCGTCTCCCGGTCGCACGTGATCACGTTTGCCGAGAGAGGTTTCGTGACTCACTGGCTCCAGGCTCAGGGTCCTCGTCTGGCCTCTGACAAGAGTGCTCCCTAATCCCACCCTCTCAGGCAGTCAAACAGAGGTCCTGTGAGTCATGTCTTTACCGTCAGAGTGTCCAAAAAAAGACAGTGAAAAAAAAAAAAGAAGAAGAAGATGCAGATTGAACACGCTGTGCATGTCATCTGCACCTTCAGTTAAACCCAGCAGCCTGTAAGATGATTCACTTATCAGGGCTCAAAGGCTGGAACCTTTTAAAAGAGGAGTGACGTGATGAAATGACTAATTAATTTAATCATAATTCATCTTAAGTTATCACTTAATCACAGGCTGCTCATCACTCACACACACATGCAAACTGAGAGATGAACCTGAGTGTTGGAAAGTAACTTGCTCAAGTACAAGTTGAGACATTTTACTCCATTTGATATTATACTGATTACATATTGATTAATATTGATCATTTTGCAGCACAGATATTAGTTGCTTTGCCTTTTAAAATTTCATATACAAAACAGGTGATCAGTCCTTATATCATGATGCACTGTTATAGATTGACGTTATTCAAATGAGTCCCAACTTAGCTACCTGTAATATCCCTGCTCACATTTATCACAATTAACTAACAAGACTAATCCAATGATGTAACATTAACAGGGATAAATCTGCCTAATGGGGATTTTTACTTTTAATGCAGCCTACTTTTACTAAACCAAATTATCTATCTATCTTTCTCTTAAATTGTGAATTTCTCTTGGAGATCAATAAAGTATCTATCTATCTGAGTACTTGTAATTTGGTCTAAACTTGGGAAGATGACTGTCCAGACCAGCCTCGAGCAAACACTTACAGGGGGCTGCTGAAACTGCTGACATGCCACAAGTCCAGGCATCGGATGATATAATGAGGAGGAATGCCTGCGGAGTGACCAAAAACTAGCCCCGGGTTGACTTTTCGCCCAGCTGCCGAAGTGAAACCGATCCGCGTGTCCACGTGTTTGTGTAATTTCCATGTCGTTTGCATATGTAAACCGCGCGCGCCTATCGCTCCGCGGCCGCACGCACGGAGGGCGCCGATTGGTCGGTCGGCCCCGCCGGAGGAGCCAATGGGAGAGCCGGGCCCCGCTGGTCCCGCCCCCTCAGACACGTTGCCTTGGGAGAAGCAACACGGGCCTCTCTCTCTCTCTCTCTCACACACACACACTTACACTCACACACACGCCGCACGTCCCGCACATCAGCTGCTCTCTGCCCGACAGTCCTGCTGGATTTACCGCTGAACGACGGGAGAGTTCAGACCAGCCGCTCCATCCTGGGAAGGTACGGACATTTTTTTTACCTTTTAAAATCACCGATTGTATATTTATCTATCTGTATATATATATATATATATATATATATATATATATATATATATATATATGTGTGTGTGTATATGTGAGGTGAAGAGGCTTTTATTTCTAAAATCGTCCACAGGAATTTGACGCATTTGACCTCATGGTTGGTGGCAAATAAGCGCTTATTGTCGGTACAGGTTTAATAGGTGGTAATGTGATGTGGTAATTATTATTGCCGTCTGCGCTTCTGGTTTTATATAATCTAAGAGTGCATGCTGCCAGATTTACTCAGGAAGTCTATTGTGTCTGTTACCCAACTGATCTGAAGCCCGCGTGCAGGCGGACAGGTCGGATCCTCGTCATCGTTTTATTCTGAGGAAAGATAGTGACGCTTGGTGAGGGAATATGATATCACCTTTTTTTTTCTTGTGTACAAAGAAAGAATGAGGCTCTTACGTGTGCGAAGTGGTGGGCATCTCTTTTCGCGCGCCCCACCTACACAGGTAGATGGAGACACGGAGATCGTGAAGGCAGTTTCGTCTCTAAGAAAAGTGTGGCACATTAAAGCGTGAGGTGGTCTTATCAGGAGGCTGTTATCGGCACTACAGCAGCCATTTGAGTTTTCTCCCTGAAACGCTGCAGGCCCATGCGAAGTGAAGGAGTTCGGTCAGATGCAGTCATGGTGACCCGCATTTCATGCCAGATCTGAAGGAAAATATACGTGTGATGTGATATCGATTAACTAAGCAAAGTGCTGCCTCTGCTGTTGTATTGGTATGTTGCAGGAAGTCTGCTTAAATACAAGCACAAATGTGAGACTGAGAAGATCCCTGTATTATAGGATGTATTCTATGATATCATAAGATATGTGAGGCATGTAACACATTATTATATTCCTCAAAAGTTCACATAATGCGCACAGATCCTCTGAGCTTTAATTAGATAAATGTTATTTATACCTATTTTGACAATTGGATTGGTAATCGTACATTGGATTTAATGTAATATGCAGTACAGCACATATAAAATAGGGAGTTAGACATTTACATATTTGACATTTGTGTGTTACTTTATACTCATCTTGTGTTGTCACATTTTTTTAATGAAGCAGTATCTTGGTATGTTGAATCTTGACACTGTGTAATTCCAAGCTCTCAACATTTGGATATAAAATACACTCAGCATTTTATCACAGCTGTTCGCCCTGTTGTGTGGTTGCCCCGGCCGTTGCACAAACATTTTCTTTTCACGTTGCCTTGCTTTTAAAAAAAAAAAAACGGTCAACAACAGGCTCTGCTACCCAGGAGCCATATTACAACCTGCAATGAGAAACATCTGAGTTATTTTCTCTCTCTCTCTCTCTCTCTCTGTATTACAGTAGAGCTTGTAAAAATCAGTAAATCTCTGCTCCGCCCTCCCCTGTAACAATAAGATCAGAAGGTGGTCATCCTGAGACAAAGAGCTGAGGAGCAATTAACTCACATTTCACAGGAGAAGACAGGAGACGTGCCAGCCGTCAACCACTCAAAACGCTAAAAATAATCCCCATGCTGAAAGTTCAGCCCTGACTTCCTTTATCAACTAATCACCTATAAAATGTGTCGGAGAGAGGCAAAGGTCCCACAAAGCAAATAAGCATCCGTGAAGAGCGTTTGGTCCGAGGGTTTTTTATTCAGGAGGCGATCAGCATGTTGTGAACAAACAGTGCCAGTCCCTCCTTCTGCAAAATCCCCCCTTTCCCCCTCCGGCACAAGTTTCTCTTGTGTTGAGGGGAGGTCTGAGGCCGGTCGTCATGGTGGCAGACCCCTGCCCCCGTTGAATAAACAAGCTCACAATGTTTATGAATGATTGCGGTGGTGGCAGCTGGCGGGCCAGATGATGGCAGGCTGAATGGGGAAAATCACTCAAGCTGGTGATAGTAAAATGTAGGATTCTGTTCATTGTGGCGTCACAATTTGGAGGTTTATAACAATGATTTGGGTCTCTGAGTGCTTGAGGGCCTTGCAGGACCGTTGTAAACTCTTGGATGTTTGGTGTTTGCTTTGATGGTGGCCAGCCCCGTGTTTACTGGCTCAGGTGTTGCATCTGCAAAACAAACAGGTCATTGTGGTCTCAACGACTGTGTGGTCTCACTGTCACCATCTGCTCCGAGCTCTCTCTTGTGTCTCTGCTTTTATTCATGTCTGCTTGATTAGAGGTGCAGGGTTTTTGATGGTTGTTTTTTGTCCAGACTAACCTGCAGTGTTTACCCAAGGACGCCTCAACAGGGTATTTTGGCTGCAGTCGCATATATTCATCCTGTTATGTGGCTAGAATTCGTTACCTCTTTGTCCCTGTGCTGCCTGCTGCTTTTTGCTCCTGTCTGAATTGCTGAATCACAGTAACCGTGGTTTTTTGTCCGTCAGGTCAGTGATGGTCAGTGCTAGTTAGAGCCTGCAGCCGAGGATGTCTGCTACAGATTCGGACAACTCCATTGACTGGCTGGCAAGTGACAATGAGGACAACGAGAGCGAACAGGAGTCCAACTGCACCAGAAAGCACAGCCAGACAGAGGCTCCTCCGTCTCCCAGCAGCCCACCACACCTGTCTGACAGCAGCCACCGCCGGAGCAGCGAGGTGAAGGAGGGCGGCGGTAACTGGAGCGAGGTCAGGGAGGCCTCCGGTCGGGGATCTCCTCCTGGCTGCACAGACACGTGGGACAGCGCTATTGGACTGTGTAGAGCGCAACAAGGAGACAAAACGAACGGCAAAAACACTCAGCAGGCACTGAAGAGACCTCACAGCTCCACAGAGGAGGAGCGCAAGGAGTGGCAGCTCATTTCCAACGTGTCAGAGAAAAACCAAGTTTTCAGTAGCAAGGTGAGCACCTCTGCGACTTCAGTCTGTCTCCCACAGGAGGTGGATGACAGTGTCAGTAAAACTAGAGCATGTCCTTTCACATAGATTGACTCCCCTGCTGGTTTTACACAGTGTCTCATGCATGTCATTTCCAGGAAAGATGACCCTCCCCTATAACTCTTTAAGGAGAATTAGTCATGCTTTTCTGAAGAACTATAGGCACAAGTCAAGCTGAGTCATTCAACAGAACAGTCAGGGTTGCCTAAATCATGTTTTTAAATAGAAATGAACAGCAGAGTGAGGCAGCCAGTTTGATAGCAGCTTTTCAAAAGGTTTTTGAACACATTTTGACAGAGATATCACTTACAACTTAATCTTATTTCTATTCTCAGTGCAAGGAGCTACAATGCTACATTCATCCACTGTCATCTATCTTGAATGGCCTACGCTCGGGGAGATACAGAGAACGTAAGTCGATCATTTGATATCTTTTCAGATTCATTCTGTTTAACCATTTCCTCTTTAACCATGTTTCTCTGTCAGCCCCCATTCTACTCCATGTCTGTCTTGTGTTTCATAAAAAAAACAATGGACTAGATAGACAGCATGCCACTCTTTATAATGTGTCCCTGAGATTTCAGAGCTAGATGTCTGACACACATATTGTTGTAGGACTATCAAGTAACCACAGGTATTTCCTGTGTGTGTCTTCATGTGTCTATCTTTTGTAAAGGAGTTCATTTTGGGTAAAGGTTCACTCAGCAACTACACTTCTTTAAAATGTGTGTAGTAAGAGCTAGACTTTTCCAGTCAAGAACCAGCTATGTCACACTTCCAACTTCCTTGTAAATTAGCTGCTTGGCAGAGGCGAGTGAGAACATACTGTACCACAGTCTCCAGTAAAGCGGCAGCTGTTTGTGAATTGTCTGATATATCATAAGGGTCTCTAGAAAACTATGTTCAGGCAGGCTCAGAAAATTGCTTAGTACTTTGTCGAACCCACACCTTGGATGACCCAACACTTCCTGGCCGCAGAGGCAGGGAGTCTGTTCCCTCACACATTCATTTCACACAACCCATATGCTCCACACGCTCATCCCTGCTGTCAACACAGTTCATGTGGCTCATGGTACGACTTTATTCTTTTCCAGGGCTCAGCAGTTTCCAGGAGAGTGTGGCCATGGACAGGATCCAGAGGATCATGGGAGTCCTGCAAAACCCCTGCATGGGGTGAGTGTGCTCAGTGTGGCCCACATACAGTTATACACGAAACAATGAGCTCTATCATCTTGTGTGTGTGCGTGTGTGCTCTGTCCCTTCTGTGCCAGTATTTTACATTTACTGAAACAAAAAATTGCTTTAGTGCTTCCTCCCATCTGATCAGAATCACAACTACAATGAATTCCACCCAAACATATAATTACAATAAAAATAAATGTTTTTTGCTGCCTGTGGGTCAAAGTGGTCTCCAACATATCTGTGACACATGGCTCACAGCAGGTTGCCCTGCAAGGAGCTGCTACCCCCACGCATTCAGGATGCATTTATTGCCGAGATGGCCGGCTCTCACTTAAGCTGGGCATCTTGTTAAAAATGTATCAGGCTCCACTGTGGGAGCAGCACACTTGTGTCTGCCTGATTAGCTCTCCACTGGCCAGACAGTATAATGAAGTATGATATCACCCCTTTAAATGAGAAAGTTGTAGTCCCCGCAATATGATCATTTTGAGATGTTTTGACGTTTTACATACGTTCGACATCATAAAATAGAAAATGGCTACCACTCCCAGGATTATTAGCATCTGTTTTTGCATACTTGAAAATGGAATATGCTATATGGTTGAAGTCGATATCAGTATCTTAAAAATGTAAATGTAAATATCAAATTTAAGAAAAAAAACAAAGAATAATAGAAATGGTGTCATGGGACTTGACATCTTGAAATGTGTAAAGGAAAAATGTTCAGAACTCATTTTGCTAATTTTTTATTTCAATTTCCCCTAAATCATAATTTAAACTGGGACTGTAGCTATACACGAGATATTTTATTGATTTATTCCTCAGAATTTAAAATGTCAAGAGAGTTCTGAAAAATGTCGATGTGACGTCATTAAATTACTTTGTCCGACAAGCTTTCAGAAACCAGATGGGATTTCATTTGCAATGACATAAAAGCAGATGACATTTGAGAACCAGTGGGTATTAGTTATTAAAATCATTGCAAGGCTATTTTCTGTTGTTTTTAGTAAACAAACAAGAGGAATAATGCCAGCTCTAAAGTTGACAACAAAATGTTTTAGAATAATAGCATATTGCGATCATATGAACACAATGTGATTACACTAAAGGTCCACGAGAGAAATAGCTCCTTGTATCAATTTCTTCTTGATTTAAAGCAACAATACTGGGACCTGTACAGACAGCAAAGCCTGTCCTACTGGACCCTGTGAGGCCTTGCATCCAGGTATACCGATAAAACAAAATGCTGCTGACTTTGGTGCAGACTAATTGGAGCCCTCACCCACCAGCTGCCGCCTGCATATGGGAGACAAAGAGTGGGTGTGGCAGCCTCCCTGCAGACAGCCAGGGCAGAGGCTCGAAGGTGGACCAAACCCCTCCTTCCCTCCCTCTGCCGCTCCGTCTCTCCCTGAGCCTGCTCTGTGTTGCCAGCTGGCAGCCCCTGCAGCAGCATAATGGTAGATAGGATCAAAGTGACTTTTTTAGCAGTCACTGTTGCGGATAATCTTTCACATGAATATAACATGCTCTGAATGGAGTATAGCAGGAAGGTCCTGATCATATGACACGGGCTAATCTCTGCCCACCATCTGGTTCTGACGCGTGGGAGTGAATGGGCTGCTGCTCTCCGCTGCCCACCCCCAACGAGAGCTGCGTCACCACGTCCAGTTTATTATCACAGTGATGGCGTCGGACACCGCTGTGGCTTTGGTGTTTATATTTAGACCCAAGCAGAGCTATAATACATCAGGCCACGTGTGAGCTCAAAACATGTGAGAAACGCACCTAAGACAATTTTACTCCTATGCATGGAGCGCAGGCTTTGCTGAATGAGTGTTCATTTGCTGCTCAGGATTGTGTATTTCCTGTGTGAGCTTGATGGAGAGATAAGATCTTTTAGAAAAGAACTTGGTGAATTTTTGGTAGATTACTCAGATTCATACCCGATAGCTTGAATAAATATTTCTCACTCTCTCTCCTTTTCCCTGTTTCTCTCTCTCCACCTTCCATCTTTTTTTTTTTTCCAGGGAGAAATATATTAATATCATTCTTAAAATGGAGGAAATGCTGAAGAGCTGGTTCCCTAATGTAAAACTCCAAGACCAACTCGCTGTCACCCAGACAGAGGAAGGCGTTCCTACCAAGAGACCGAAGGTAAAGTTGCAAAAATAAAGAGCGTTGTGTAAGAGCTCTTCGGTTAGACAAGGCCTGCTGCCAGGAACATACGGTGACGACGCAGTGAAAGAGAGACTAAAATATCTATTATTATTTAATCACAGGTCTGGGGCAGGGAAGGGAGGATTAAAAGCTATTTTTACTGAGGCACTGCTGCAGTCTCAGGTTCGCTAAGAACAATGACAGAGGCGAAAAGGTAATTTTGGAGTTTCCCTGAAGGGATAAGAAAGGCCACGATACTCTGGAACATTCCTTTACATTTAATTGGTGAGGATTTATTTCTGTGGTTAATCCTGGCACACCCTCCCTTGAACAGGAATTTACCATTGGTGTTCCAGTCATCACTCTACAGCTGCTAGTTGAAGCTACACAGTAACTTTAAAGCTGCTATAATCGATATTTTTAATTCAACAGTGAGCTTCTTTCGCCTCATTGTTTTGGTTATACAGTCCACAGCTTCACTTTTTTGGTTCAGTTTCATCAGGCAGCCGCGTCACGCATCTATTGTCATTGATAAAGCTCTGATAAACCCGGCTTGTGAACATAGTGGAACTGCGAAAGAGCGGGATATTTTTCTCAGGGGTAGTGAGACACCAAAACAGAGCTAGAAGGCGCTTGGATTTCAAATTTGCTGAGAGGTCAATAAATGTAATGTTATAAGAATTCACAACTGAATTGTCCCCACTGGCTTGTAGATGCAATAATATATGGTCTGACTATCTGTGAAACCGCCATTATGCCTGAAAGGGAAAGACCTGCAGGAGTAGTTTAAAATGGAGTCTTTAAAATATCCAGACATGTCAGCGGTCTACATATTTTTGTGCTGAAAATGTGGGTGAAATGTGACGTTATTTTCTCCCTTCCCCCCCATGACTCCACTCTTAAGTTTATTGATGTGACTGTTACTCATTTGTATACTTTATAAATAAGTCTTTTTGGTACAACTGTTCTACCTCAGTGGGCACCACGTCACAGTTAGTGAGTAGGAATGTGAACGCTACTTGCGCTCAAAAGTCTGGACACCTCACCAGATCTGTAGTGAGCCAAACGGCCTCTGACAGCGAGGTCCGCAGTACGAGTCGCTCCACAATTTATAATGTGTCAATGTCGTGTTTACAACTTTTTGTGCTTTCTCCAAGTGTCCCAAAAATACAGTTAATTGAATTATTGCAGGTTTAAAGCCACAATGTGTATAATCTTTATATTATGATCCTTCATATTATTGATGGCCCACATTTAGTTTTTTCTTTTTTTTGTTAGCTTTTTCACCTTAGTGTTCTTGGGTCAGATACTACCACTTGAGGATGCAATTGAGGACAGATTTTTTGAAAATATCATTTATTTTATTTTATTATTTTTAGGGTGCCTTTAATATCTGGCATGGACAGAAGATAAAACTTTGTGTTCTCAGCAAACTGTGGCCCATTGACTTTTTAATTAAACCTGTTTCCTTCTTTCCCACCAGCTATCTCCAATGACCACCACTGCAGCCGTGAGCCGAGTCACCATCAGTGATCCCCCAGCCGGCGTCAAAGCCCTGAGGGTCACCGACCTCACTCCACCTGGAGCCTACTCCGCCAGTAACCTGAAGTGGCTACACACGTCACCCATCTGCTCCCCCACAGCAGAGCAGGCCCAGGCTGGCCCCAGGCACCTGCTGGCCCCCAGAGACAGAGACCTAACGCAGGACAACGCCGTGTCCTCCAGCACAGACAGCCACACTAAGACAGACTCGGTGTCCAGAGGCCCTCCACCGGGTAAAATCAACGCGCCCTGTCTAGAGAGGCTCCTTAAGTCGACAGAAAGCATCATCACCCGCAAGGGGACGGGCGGTTTGATGGACAGCAGCTGGTCCTAGTCCACGCAGAGGGCTGGGTGTCTAGCTGAAAGCGCCGCACAGCCCAGCTTAGCCTTTCCCACCTTGCCGGGGGAGCCAGTCAGCTCGCTTAGTCCATTCCAGCCTTCAGGAGAGACGGGAGCCTTCGCAGGGGACGTCGCAGACTCCGCTTCGACGCGGAAGGAGTGTCGACGAACTTGTTGTACTCTCTGTATGGGAATGTGCCCTCTCTGACATGACAAGTGTCTGCTTTAGTTCCCTTCTGTTGACTTCTCTTTGTTTTTATGTTTGCACTCTTGAACAGCGTGTGTGAGAGTGGGATGGATAGATTTCAGATGCCGTGATCACTGGCGCAAGTGATTTCACAACTGAATTGTCCCCACTGGCTTGTAGATGCAATAATATATGGTCTGACTATCTGTGAAACCGCCATTATGCCTGAAAGGGAAAGACCTGCAGGAGTAGTTTAAAATGGAGTCTTTAAAATATCCAGACATGTCAGCGGTCTACATATTTTTGTGCTGAAAATGTGGGTGAAATGTGACGTTATTTTCTCCCTTCCCCCCCATGACTCCACTCTTAAGTTTATTGATGTGACTGTTACTCATTTGTATACTTTATAAATAAGTCTTTTTGGTACAACTGTTCTACCTCAGTGGGCACCACGTCACAGTTAGTGAGTAGGAATGTGAACGCTACGCTCAAAAGTCTGGACACCTCACCAGATCTGTAGTGAGCCAAACGGCCTCTGACAGCGAGGTCCGCAGTACGAGTCGCTCCACTTGTACAAACAGAGGATGCTCTCTCCATGGGGATGCTCTCGTGGCCTGACTGGTGCCATTGTAAAGAATGTCAACTGCAGATTTCTTTTTTCGAGTCTCCCGGTAGAAGGCAAACAGTGCCTGTAACGTCAAGCTGTCCCTGTAAGCCAGTTTGATAAAGCGAGAGAGCCTTGCAGAATACCTGCTCCTCTGAGGGGTGAAATCAGGAATTCTCACTCTCCTGCCATTTTCCTGTATCAAGTAAATTATTCAGATCTTGCCAACTACTTTCTGTGGTGGAGTAGAACAATTCTTTTATTTTGCCACAGAACTGGACAGTACGTTAGACCGGCAGAGAGGGACAAGGTATTTCTCTGTGTAGATCTTACAGAAAGGTTGTCGATTTACCCTGAAAAGTGGCCTTTATAGTGTGAAATTTTATACTTTCAAAATAAATGTGGTTATATTTGTTTGATGCAAAAATGGCTACAGGTTGTTTTATTCTGAACGTTATTCATGCAGGCTCGTGGAATTTACCATTCACCCAGTAGGATTTAACATTTTCCGCATTGAATTTGTCGCTTAGATCTAATGTTTTACTCAGCTCTTTCACCTTTATGCTGAGTGAAATGTTCAGTACCACTTCTGGTACACATTTTTAAAGGTAAGCCACAAGGGGAAAGACCAACTGTGTCAGCAACAGGAATCTATAAAATCACTCTTTGTAAGTCTCAGCTGAGCTCAATTAAGCACCAAAGAAAGGTTGCTATCTGATTTATATCGCAGTTACACCAATTACAGGGTGAATCGAGCAGGAACACTCAAAGGGAGCTAACTTCCTGGAGGAATAATAAGATTTATTGTTGGTAAGGCAGGATGTAATTTTCAGTACCTCAGTTGGGCTGTACAGACAAAGTCAAATGTCTGCTTTCACAGACGTGCAGTGAAATGTACCACGTCAGTATCACTTCACATTTCTCAGAAAGTGTTTGGCATGAGGCTTTGGGTTGTTTTTTTCTTTTTCTTTTTCAATGCATGAGAAGCATCTGCTTTCACATGCCTGTAGACAAAACCAGAAGACAGCTGGGTTACAGCTATGTGACATGCCTGTACAGTGCAAACAATGACAACTCATGGAACGATAATGACAGAGTGTAATGAGAGATATATGAGATAAAAAAAAAAAAATGAAAACATCGCAGGAATGTCTTTGCACATGTAGATTTAGAGACGGAAGAAAAAAAGGCTGCTGTAGACAATACTTCACCTTACTTCACAGCTTAGACACAGTTCTGAAGAAACTATACCTACACTGGCAACAGACACAGTGTTTCTGCCAGCTAGAATTCAAAAAGAAGGCATTGGTGTCACCATTTAAAGCCAAACACTGCCATCTATAGGTGAAAAGGGTAAACATCATAAGTGCGTCCTTTGTTTATCCAAGCAGAATTTCTACAGGTTTCATGGACAAATTGGCATTAGCACCGCGGTTAACACAGCACCCAATGAAAGCAGTTCTCTTCTCGTGCTTATTCTCAGTTGAAAAGTACACTTTCTTGAAAACTGAAACGTTATGCTGCGTTGGCGTAGCTTTTATTTGTTGAAGCCAACCTCTGCGAATTTGAACATTTTTGTGAAACCACTATGATGACCCAACTGTGTATTCAGGTTCAGCCAGCTCGTGGCAGACCCATTTTATTCTCGTCTGTCAGCCTGTTTCAGTAAGAACATGGTGTGTTCACAGAGAGTGAAAACAGAAGTTTGTGGGAGTACTGTGGCCTAGAAAACAATCTGTCAGGAAATTAAGAGGATTAAAAATACGAGAGGTATACTATTTTGGGGGGATTTGTCTTTCTCTGAATTGCACAGTATAGTCGCATGTCTCTTTTTAAAAAGGGATGGTTGGCAGGAGGTGGAGGTAGAGGGGTTGGTTACCCAGACTGCATTGTTTCAGTGTCGCCGCCCATGATTCCACCTCCCAGGGTGAGGCTAAGGGTCTGGGCTCACGTTTGTGGACGACCCGGCAGCATCCATGTCCAGAGACAGATCTGCCTCGTGCTCGCCCTGAAAAAGGAAGTTGTTATGAATGTAAGGAAGAGCTGCATCAACAGAGAGGCACCTTTCTCACAGAGCTCTCTGAGGGAGTTGGACCAAATCACATTGCAGTTATACGGCTGCCAATGGTGAACATGTGATGTGCTGGGAATATGCACAGAAAACAAAGAGCAATTTAAGTCATTCAGATACTTTAAAACCAAAATGTGAGGTTCTTAATGGCTATAAGGGCATGATTTAAAAATTACATGTTTAATATGGATACTTCTCAGGTTTAGTTTTTTTGAATATACTATACTTGAATTAATATATTTTAATTCTAAAGTTATCCAAATAAGGAATGCTCTCTATAACTGGGTTGTGAACCAAAAGAAAGCAATTCACAAGTGACCAGGAAGTGCCACAATACCTCATTACTGATCATAAATGAGAGGCACATTTGCTCAATTATGAGTTCAGGTTTATAACTGGTAGCTGGTAATGTTATAGAGCAATAGTACAACGGACAAGTAATCGTATTGCTTTCCATTTTTTACAGGTTCACAGAGGTTATGCTTTACAAAATTGATTGATGTCCATTTTTTTCCCCCAAGCTATGTATGGGCAAAACTACAAAGACTAATCATTACCAGAGGAACAGCGATGCGAGGCTTTTGTTGAAAGCATTCAAAGGCAAGTGGGAGAGAAAAAAAGGGAGGAGGACAGGTCCATGGTTCCAGTTGCAAAAAGCCGGAAAGGAACAATAAATAGAGCTTCATTCTTTCCAGCTGCCCTTTCATTGTAAATTGGCCTTGATTTTAGCTCCAGCTGAGTGTGAAATGACAAGGCGGTGTGGTGCTGAATCAGTGCCAAGTTGGCTGTGTTTCACTCTGCTGGAGTCATTTATATGTCGCTGTATCTATGTAATTCATTTTTTAAGCCTTCTCAGGCAGAGATTGGCAGATGGGAGGTCACCTCCAAACATGTGCTCAATCAGTACCAGATCAGTTAGTACATTAAAAAAAAGAAATGCAATCGACATTTTTAGAAGTGAGATAAAAAACTCTACATGCTATAAAAATGTGCGATTATAAAGGGTAGATCTTTTCAGCATCTCATCAAACCATGTGAAAATCTTCTGAAGCTGTAGGATTCAAATTAACCAGCCACGTCCTTTGGTAATGCAAGATCGGATTCAGTTTGCGTTAATGCTCATCATATCTTCAACCCTGCAATGCTAAAAGGCAGTCATGAGCACAGCCATCACAAGTTTTACATAATTAGATGCTGTGACCAAAACTGACTGATTTTTAGCTAATTGTAACCTGCTAGCATCTCAGAGCCAGACAGGGATTAATTACTCCATTATTAACTCCAAAGCCTCAAATGTCAGATGATTTTCTGACACAAAATCAAGGCCAACTGAATCTTTTAGATAATCAAAATCTGCTCTTTTGCTGAGGAGCATCAAAAGAAAAAAAGAAAAAAACTGATGGCTTTCTCGATTATTTATAGATGGTAGAGCAGCAGGAGTTGTGAGGAAGAACAGCGTGTTTCAGAACATTCTGAAACTTCACGTGCATTTTAATCCCCGCAAAGAGGGGAATGGACTCATTACGTTATTATGAATTGTACAGCTAATTCATTCACACCCTACAGAGATAATGGTCTCATCTGTCAGAGGACTGAACACCTTTAATTAAGAGACCTGTGAACTCAAAATATCTCCCACTCAATTATTAGAGGAGGAGGTTATAGAAACGATGGAACAGCTGCCACTCACAGGGAAGATTCTCAGTTTGCCAATCAACACCCTGAGCACTTGGCGTGAACACTGGGAAGGTCACTGTCTCAGCTTTGGTTCATCCCAGAAACACATGTACAAATATTACAAAACAAATGTATTTCTAGAGCTTAGATTCATGATGTATAGTTCAATTCCTGATGTGTATAAATCAATAAGGGAGGCTCTTCCTGACATTCCAGTGGGAATAATCTGGTCTCTGGAGCCGATCACCAAGAACATTGATCACTGATAAAGACGGCAGTTGCCTCTGCAATTCAGTATAGTGCAATTGATTTTACAATCTCCAATAGGTTAACTTCTGCACTTTTAAGAGCACGAACAATGTTCAAAGATCACTGTCGCCATTTTGCGTGTTTTTTTTTTTACTTTGAATAGCATATCAGATAGCAGGTTTTTGAGATTTCAAACAGGAGAAATCAAATGGTGAGTGGTGCTTGCACAGGAAAGTGACATGGAAAGGCCTGAACAACAAAAAAAAGCAAAATCATGTCCTATCAGTTGCTAAGGAGACTGTTTTTATGCGGGTCATTAATGAGATAATAAACAATCCAAGTGAGCTAACGAACACATGAATGATGGCATTTAAACAATATGTTGGCTTTTAGAATAAATTACTATTGCATTCAGAGCACTTGCTCTGTGTGTTCTGATAATGTGGTCTTACACAAGCTCTGTTTTTCACAAGTTAATTTGCATGCAGTTTTTCAAGATGTGGACCGTCAAGATGTGCCTCAGAGACCAATTATGTGAGAGAGGCATCATCAAGCCCTCACACCACAACCATCCACATATTGCCAGCTAATTACCTCCACTTACTCTTGTAGCAAAGGAGCAGAACTGATTCTTGAGGGCTTTTGATCTTCCAGGAAGGCACAAACCATGTTGCGAAATAAACAAGAGTCCTTTTAGCCCAGTTCATTTGAGGATTCTCATATCCCTTTGGATGTACATATACTCCACATGGACCCTGACATCTTACACCAGCAGATATATTTGGATATATGGACCATAACACCTTCAACAACCACTTTAAATGATCAGACAGCCAATTCTTTCTCGACACACAATTTATGGAGAAGGGGTGGGATTAAATAAGTTGTACATCTTTCCACCCCTTTTTGGACATGTAAGTGAAATTATTGTGCTGCTTTCTTTTCTATGATTGTATTGACTGTCTATTTTGTATTATCATTTCTGTTTTGTTTGTTCATAAATACATATCATTTACATGTTCGGAATAAATCATTAAATCACAAGTATAGGCATGTAAAAATGTAAAATTTAGGATAGTCATTATGAACTATGTCTAAAAACGGATACACCCTATCCATATTAATTAAGAATAATAATACTGTTTTCAAAATATAGTAACTGTCTGACACATAAATCAGTGGCCCATTTTGAAGCTTTGTCAGATTTTAGGTTGTAAAACACAACTCAACATGAACAGCTTAACCAATCAAATGACTGAGGGGAGTACTAGTTACCAGTGACCAACAGATGAGCTCCCTTGGATCTAATCACACAGGTACAAAGTGAAGCAGGTTGCTAAAGATAAAATAACAGGAGTGGAGAGCCAACTAACAAAGAAATGCCACTCAGTGGCATATCAAGAGGACATAGCCTAAATATGGCCACCCTTCATTAAGTCTCATTTCCAAGAATAGGGGGCAGACTGTGCTCTTGTAGGTATGAATAATGGAAGCAGCCTCCTGGAGCTCATTTCCAGGGAGTGATCATCATGCTCAAGCATGGCCTAATGATCACACAGATAAAGTGAGAGACTGGCATTCATGATTAATGCCCTCAGGTCTGTCTCCAGACTTACACAGCCTCCGCTGTCAGATCTTCTGACAGCTCTGTTCACTGAGCACACAGAAAATAAGATACACTGTGAATCACTGGAGATGTGTTGTTGACATTTGTCACAGCAGACATAGCTAGCTGTATTATCGGAAAAAATACGTTTCAGTACAATAACTGCACAAAGGCAGCACGATGGTGCAGTGGCTAGCACTGTCGCCTCACAGCGAGAGGGTTCAGGGAGTGGGGTTCGGGTTGAGGCCTTTCTGTGTTCTCCCTGTGCCTGAATGGGTTTTCTCCTGGTATTTCTCGGAGCTTCGGGCCTCCTCTCACAAATCCAAAGACATGCAGGTTAATTGGCGATTCTAAATTGCCACTAGATGTGAATGTGAGTGTGAGTGGTTTGTCTGTCTCTCTATGTCAAGCCCTGTGACTGACTGGCGTCCAGTCCAGGATGTACCCCGCCTCTCGCCCAATGACAGCTGAGATAGGCTCCAGCACACCCTGCGACCCTGTGTGTCAGGATAAAGCAGGTATAGATAATGAATGAATGAATGTTGCTTTTCACAGTCTTGTGTTTGTTTCTTTTGTCTGCAAGCTTTGTTATTTTTTTTTGTATCTTCATGGTTAATGCACAGATAATAATACTTGGTTCATTTCAATTCATTCTTGGTCCATGAACATGTTGAATGATCATACGTGTTCTTTGCACACCTTTACTTTTGAATATTTGATTACATTCTCTTAATTTCATCTGCATTTGTTTTCCTTCAAGCGATTATGACTTTTACAGATGTTATTGATTTAACTCCCGAAAAATAACAAAGATATGTTATTCCCACTAGGTGGCATCATTGTAAAGGAAAAACAAAATATCTCTGGAGAGACTCTTCTGTGACCAAAGTTGAATTCTTCAACAGTACGGTTACGTGTAACTTGCCAATGCAATGATCTCAGCAGGGTGGGAGCATACGTATCAGAAGTCACTTTCAGCTGACGTCCAACACTGCCACAAAAGCAGTAACATTTACATTTTTAAAAAGTTGACATATGCATTGTGAATGTGCTTGCTTCAGGCCGCCTTTTAGCATCAAATGCCTATGATATAATCTTAAGAGTCACCATGGTGCTCAGTATATTCTTACTGAGGAGAGTCACTGGATTGTGCTTATTCACCTTAATGACATTTCATATTACAGTTTGGCCTCCTGACATATAAGTGAGTCAAGACATTCCTCAAAGACATCTGTATCTCTTCTGATGAGGGACATGGTTTTATGTTACAAACACGCAGCATACAGTTTCTAACAGCACCCCTTATTTGTCTCTGCAAGCGGCCCATCCATCAGATCATCCCTCCATAAGTCTGCTGGAATTTCATGATCCCGTAACCCTGTCGCTGGTCGACCGCAGAATTGATCCCAGCATACCAGCTGTAACTCCGTTACCCGAGATGCTTCAGACCTAACTGTAACGGATGACTGGAAGGCATGTCATTTCACTCTCTAGCAATGACAAAGCTACAAAGGAGTCAGCTCATATGTCAGTGAGACATGGCTGAAATATTTACAGTCACCAGCCTGGAGATAGACGCCATCAGAGCTGCATACGGGCGAGTGACCCGAGCGTACTCTGAATGTTTTCTGTTATCTCATCTTATGCCCAGAACTCAGAGGTTGTGATTAAACAGAAATTTGCTACTGTAGAATTGGAGAGTCTATATGTATGTCGTCAATAGTGTGATGCTGTCCATTTCATCCTCACAGCAATACATAATGCTTTTTTACTTCAGTAATACAGGCTGAAGCAAACTAAATATTTTCACCTTATTGTAAAAAAAGCATTTATTAAAAGAAAATGCTAGTATATGCCAAATTTAATTATATGTAGCAGGGGAACAATAGCTCAAAAGACTTTTCTAATTTAGTATAGTCCCGTGGGTAATGTATATTATATGACATGTATCCTGCTGTCTGTGTGTATTTATTTACTGTAGATCAGACTTTACTGACCCTCATAAAGTTTGACCTCTGACTGAGGGTTAGAGGTCAGTTTACACATTGTATCTTTTATACTTACTCTAATGTCTGCACTGGGTAGTGTATATCCTGATTTCTGTGTCTCTTATTGTGCAGATTATTCTGTGCCTGGGTTTGGAGATGACACATTTTTAACAGAAAGCTTGAGTCACGTACTAGAGCAGTGTTTCCCAAATAGTGGGGCGCTGCCCTCCGGGGGGGCGGCGAGGCGCGAGAGGCGGGGCCGCCCGCGCAACCCAGAAGATGAAGTACACAGTAAAAAGTACAGAAGTACAAGAGTAAATGCAAATGTTATGCACTTTTCATCCCTTCTGATAAGCAACAAAAAAAACAAATGTTAAAAAGTCATATACAGTGGTGTCTTGACTTACGAGTTTAATTCGTTACGTTACAGAGCTTGTAATTCATATTACTCGTATGGTAAATCAATTTTCCCCATTGAAATGAATTGAAATGTCATTAACCCGTTCCGGACCCCCCAAAAACACTGCAATTTTTTTGTTACATGTTTTTAAATAAGAAAAATGTACTTATAAATAAAGAATATTGTATAAAATTATCAATATTTCGATCATTTATTTCTTTAATTCAATGCACATCATCCGCCTTCTTCTTCTCAGCACTGTCCTTCGCACTCACTTTCTTCTGACCCATGCTTGGAAAAAGCTTGGGAAAACGAAGTTTTGCAAAATAACTGAAAGCACAAATGCGAAACAACTGAGCTGACAGCTGCGAGCTGACCGCGTAAAGTGACCGAGGAGACTCGGGATGTTCACTGTATGGCGTTCACTGCGCCATCTAACCAGTCCTTCTAGAAAAATGAGATTTTTTGTGATTGTTGCGGGCAAAAATCCTTGATTATGCAGCACGTTTTCATAAAAAATGCGATAGAATATGCGGGATATTTATGCAATTTTATGCAATGAAATTGCGGGAATTTGCAAAAATTGCAGGGAACTTGCAAAAACTGCGGTTTGATGAATAAGAAGAAAAAAGTGATTCCCCCAACACTCTGTTCTCTCGAAGGCTACTACCTTAATGTAAAGAGTCATTTCTAATGACTTCCTATGATAAGCAAGCACACTACATCACAGAAAGTGCTGGAATAATTAAGTTCTCATCTTGTTTCAGGCCTTAATAAACACATGGCTCAGAACTTACAAAACGTTGATGAGTCAAACAAGTTACGTAGCTTTACAAAAAGAATTATTTATTATTATTATTTTTGTTGGCAAATGAGACTGATTTGCTGACGTCGTCATGTCTTCTTCGCGGGGTGGGATATCTGAAGCTTGTTCGTAGCTCATAACGAGTTTTAGCTCTCAACTCAAAGCAAAAAAGCAATAGTTTTTAATAGTATTTCAATTCGGGAGGGGGGCGTGAAAAAAATTCTGTCCCCTAAGGGGGGGCATGACAGAAAATAATTGAGAACCACTAGAGGCATTAGACAAACTGACATGCAGTGCTGTATATGAAAAGGCTTGTGTTTTTGTGCTAAACATTAAGTAACTCAGTAATGGGATACTGAAGCACAAACAGGCAGATTTTCAGACTGACCCACTTGTTGATTATGACTCTTTTCTTACCATCTGTGTGGAACTGGCCTACATTGTGTCGCTGCCAAAAAATGTATTTAGTTCAGGTCAAATTATCCCTCCAAGGTCATTCAGCCCAACTGGGCCAAAACAACATCTCCGTTGTGAGAGTAAATAATTGGTCACTGGCCGGAGGAAAAATCAGTACATCAGCACAATTAGTGCTTGTTGATGTTCAGAAAAATAATAATGTACTTATTGTCAAGGGCTTTTATGGTCTTATTTTGGTTTTTACAGGGACATTGTCTTGGGGCATCACCCATTTGTAGCTGCAGCAGATTCATGGGAGGCAGTAAATTATGACTTTGGAGATCATCTCAACGCTGCTACTCTTTTCAAATGTCTAGACCAAAATGTGATTATAACTAGGCCTTTGCATTGAGATCACAGTTAAAAAATTTTATATGATTGCCCAAACACTGTTTACACTGTGATGGAGTCATTGATTTTTGACTTAGAAATGCAGAAAAAACAGAAAGCATGGTAATTCATTTATTAAACAATGTTTCAATTTACAATACGTACAACTGAACCAAAACGTGTTTAAGACAGTGAATGTTCCTTTTAATGAACTAAGATACAATTAAAACTGAAATTAAGACATTTACCTGACATTTAAGTATATTTACACCATAAATATATGTATCAGGAACTAACCATTGCTTTTTTAATTTATATACCATCTTTATGTATGCATGTGATGAAACGTAATTATTGTCCCATTGGACATGAGTAATTTACAGTAATTCCAAATATCCTATGTCAAATAAACAGATAGCTTTGTATTGACTTCTGGTAAATTATTCTGATGTGGCAAATGAAGAGGTGAACAGTAAACACTGTGTTTACGCAGACATTGCTGTATGCTAAGCAGAACAACATGTAAACATTTGGTTATTTAGATCTGCTACCATCTTGTCATCCTGCAGCGCTAAACCCTTTTATCTGTCATGCTTTGGACAAACACTTCCTGTAAATCTCCCACATGCAGCATGTACAATAAAAAGAAAAGAATCTTACTCTGTCAAGATGCGGATGTTAAACAACAGCTGAGAGACTTTTAAGACTGCAGTTATTAGAGGAAGTTGCCTACATCTCTGTGTATGTGTTGCGGGTGTCTCAGTTCCTGTAAAAAATAATTCAGTTATATCTTCTTATGCCAGAAAAAGGGTAGCTCCAATTTAGAAATGGTAGAAGGCTATCTAACTCACAGCAGATGATTTGCTGGTTTTGTGGGTCAGCGAGACAAACAAAATTGCTTTAACAAATTAAAGTGCTGCATTAAAACAGTCACTCAAGCAGATAACATCACTGATCCTTTATATTAAGTAACAGCTGCAAGGCATGTGTCAAAAAAAGATGCAGAGTCACTGTTTCACAACCAGAACATAGTTGACTGACACACTTCACTTCTGGTTCTTGCTCTCAGGAAGTGCTGCTTCTCTTTCTGGTCCTTGGCCTCCTCTTCAGGATATCTTCTTCCTGGTCACTTTCACAATCCCTCTGAGATAGTCAAAAAAGTCTGAGTTAAGAAACAGCTGTGAAATTGTCCGTGGTGTGACAGGTGACAACAGTTCTCGGGGTGTAAGGATTACTTTATTGATTTATAAAAAGTAGGGTCCAGTATCACACTTCAAAATACGAGCGTGAACACGCACTGCAGTTCAGATAGTTTCTATTGAATTATTACTACAAACAAATACTGCAGAGTCTGCTGCAACTATCACAGTTATTCTTAAATATATACCACCCTCATGCACTTTAAATATGCAGCCAGTCTGTTTTCAGTCTTTATGCTAAGCTAACGGACTTGGGAGGGGTATCAGTCTCCCCAACTAAATCTCAACAAAGCAAATATGCAGAATTCCCAAAATGACAACATAACGGAGCAATTTCTGTTAGAGTGAGTCCTTACCCCATCCTGCTCAGGCAGCTTGTGGCCTTTCTTCATGATCCGCGTTAAGTGGTTGCACAGAGCAACAATTCTGAACGACAGCTGATGAACAGATAAAAAGCAAAGACAGTGAGTCCTGAAACAAGAGCTTACAGAAGCTGACTGCTGTAAGGAAATCATCTAACTGTACGTCACCTTCCACCTCCGTCTGGCGTACTGTCTCTTAAAGTTCTCCAAGTTTACCACTGACAACCTTTTCACCATGGCCTCTCTGGGATTCAGAGGCTGCAGAGACACAATGAGGGATGAAAGAGGAGAGGAAGTATCTCTCATGTTAATGTCAAATGTCTGCAAACATTATGCTAAATGTAGTGGTATAAGTTGGACACTATAATCTTGGGTACAACAGTTAGTATTCTGAAATCTCAGGACAGATCGCAATCGGATGCATAACAAAGAATGAGAATTTATTTCAGTGTTGAGAAAACAGTGAAAAATGTCAGTGTGCATGTGTCAGGCGTGTATATCTGCTGAAATGCTAAAACCACTGATAAGGGCATGACACACTTTTAAAAACACGATATTATCACATATGTTGTTTTTCCTGTTCTGTTTCCGGCTCATTGAACATCTTCAAGAAAGAAACAAACATCTTTTAAAATAAATAAGTAAATTCAAACCTTTAGTAAAAGTGCATATGTCGATCTAATAAAAAATGACTATACATGTAACTTTACAAATGGATAACCACTGTAAAAAAAAACAAAATAACAAACAAACAAACAAAACATAATGGAATGAAAAAATAAATCAATCAAATGTGAACTTTTGATACATTCCATTGAAAAGCTCTGGATCCTGCATCTCCTGCAGGCCATAACAGTAAATACATTCACAAAGAACATTTATCTTCATTATTATTACTTGGCAAAATATAAAAAGCTACAAAACCCGTTCAAACAAAGAGCAATACAAATAAATAAGTAAACAAGTAAATTGCCCATTACTGTCACTTTTAGAAAAATTCAGAAAATTTTCAACTATTTTTCCTTAATTATGCAACTATTATACAGTTATGCATGAAACTGCAGCCAGAAGGCAGTTAGTTCAGCTTATAACTGGAAATTGGGTGAAACAACTAGGCTGACTCTGTCCAAAGGTAAAAGAAAAGGTGTCTATCATTACTTCTACAGCTCAGTACATTACATGTTATATCCCTAGAAAATGTAGAAACGTCAAGTTACGTTTTTTACATAAAACTACCACTTTTTTTTACACTTTACTTAACCTTTTACATCTTTTGCACAAACATGATATAACTGCTGGTGCTGGCAGGTGCATTTCTTTACATTTTAATAGGGCCAGGCTAGCTGTTTTCGCGTTTAAGCTGTTTTCGTCCGTTTAAGTTTTTGTGCTAAGCTGTTGCTAACTGTTGTTGTCTGGGTTGTAGCTTCATATGCACCTTACAGATATGAAAGTGGTATCCATCTTCTCATCTAACTCTAGGCAAGAATAAAAATAAGCCTATTTTTCCAAATGCCTATTCCTAGAATTACTTTAACTGTAAAGTATCATACTAGAGAGTTCAGACGCACAAAAAAACATTGCACATACATTCAAAAGTTTGTGTTGCTAAAAACAGAAAAAAAGTGTTGAATTCAAACCACCTCATTTTCAAAAACATGTTAAGATTGTTTAGGTCAATTAAACATGTCTTTATTTGTGCATGTTAGCCAGACTCTGTGAGTGGCTGCTGGGCCTCAGGAGACAGTTCCCTCCTGCACGATGGCTGCAGCAGCTCCTTCAGCGCCTGCTTCACGTCCATAGTCAGACTGCTGCCGTTGGCTCCTTCCGGATGCAGAGAGCTCATCACCTCCTGTAGCCACTGCAGCTCAGAATTCAGCTCCTGCCTCAGAGCGTCCAGTTCACTCTGCCTCTGGCTGTACTTCTCGCTGATGCTCTCCAGACTGGTATCTATAGCCTTCATGTCCTCCTGCAGCAGCCTCCTCGTGGCCTCCACTTTACGGAACTCGTAGCGGACCTGGGACAGCTGCTTCCTCGCAGTCTCACTCTCCTCCTTGTACCAGGCCTCCTTGTTGTTGTAGATGGAGAGCAGTGCTTCGATATCCCCTTGCAGAGTGTGGTGGGCTCGCGCCACCTCTGCCAGCCCCGTCTCCATTAGACTGACGCCCTCCACTACATGGGCAAAACGCTCAAAATTGACGTATGTGTTGTTGGGGGGCACGCTGGAGTGGGACTGGATAGTGTACTCCTTCAGACGCTTGGTCTTCAGCTGCTCTGCTTTCTTCTCACTCTCATGGGCGGTACTACCCTCTTCCATGACATCGCAGGACTTCAGACACAAGGGTGGAGGGGGGACACTGAGTGAGAGGCTGTCTCATTGTAGCATCTTGAAAACACACATGGGGGTGAATGTTCCAGCAGACATGGCACTGTAGGATTAGTGTGTGACCCTACAGCAAAAGCCATGGCAGGTAAGAGCGCCAAATAACAAGGGACTGTTGAGTGTGTATTCCTGTTGAGTGTGTTAGCGCTTCCTGGCTTCATGCTTGTATCCAAACAGGATGGAGACTCCACAGCAAAAAACACCATTCACATGCATCTCAGACACTAATGTTGGAGCAAACTTCTTCAACGTGACGGTGCCCATGCCATTAAGAACACAATTAGTGAGGTCTTACTTCAGTTAGGTCACTTTAACTCTTACAAAACAACTATTTCAGACTGCAGAGGACAGCTGTACAAGATGTGTGGAGCTAAATGTGTTGACAGGTGCAAGGTGATAGAGGTTTAGGAGAGGAGTGACAGAAACAATATATAGTAAGTGCAGTGTCGGCAGAACTACTCAGATCTTTTACTGAGGTAAAGGTAGTATACCACAATGTATAATAGTAATATAATGGTAAAAGTCATGCATTCCAACTGTTTCTAAAGCATTAGTATCAAGATATATAGGTTATCATTTACATTATTGGGAGGGGTAATATTAACATTTTTTTATATATATGTTGATTATATTTTGTGTTAATAATCTAAATCTGTAAAGGGCATAGGAACTAAAACTGTGAGATAAATGTTTGAGTAAAAAGTAGAAAATTTCCCTCTGTAAAGTAGTGAAATGGAAGCATAAAGTCACAGAAAAAGGAGACAGATACTTAAAAATTGTTCTTAGTCATAGTACTTATATAAAAACAGAAATGTACTTTCCACCATAATAAAGCGTGTTTTCAACAAGCCAGAACACATGTAAAAACTTAGTGGGTGTGAGCGTTTTGAGCCTGAAGGCAAACATTTTTTTGGCACATTTAACGACTGATTTCACCTCTAATAGGAAGCATGTCACATGTATGTTCCCTTCGACTTTTACTGTTAGATGTTGTCTCGCGTGTAGGTGTAGGCGTTTAGGTGGGGTGCTGACCGTGGTTATGGAGAATACAAAAACATGCTGTGATACTCATAAATCGAGTGCATACCTTAATCCAGTGATGGTTGAGGGCTTCTTGTATGGTCAGCCTTTTTCTATAATGATGAGAAAGGAAAAGCAGCTGAGTAAATACGCCCGAACAACTCCATCAGACAGAGAACACAGAGAGCGGCTATGCTTTGGGATGCAAGTCTCTCAGGAATACATTCATATTGGGCTAAACTTTCACAGGGATATTCAGTTTCTTGGAGGTGCATTTGAATGAAAACACATGTTGAGCAACAAGACCAAGATCACATGCTGCAAAGAAGTACAAGTGTTAAACAGTGCTTTGCCTGTGGTAAAATAATGTTTATTTAGCTGATTTTATTTTGTGTATCACATTGTGTATCAAAAACAAATGTACCTAAATCCTTGCTCTAGATTTCTGTGGCTGGCTTTTCATTCTCATTTGGATCAGGTGTGCACACGTAATGCGCTTAGGCTTTATTGCAGAGAAATCTCTAATACTGGGCTTTGTATTGGAATTGTCAGACTTGACCTTTGGCCTTCAGCTGTTGCTCAGCTCTTTTACCTCGTGTCCTTCTCCAGGAGCTGCCTGATGAAGCTCTTGGCCAGCTCGCTCGTGTTGCTGAAGAGCTCCTCGTCGAAGTCGTAGTTCATCGCTGAGATGTTCCCCAGTGTCTCCTGCTTCGTGTCCCCGAGGAAAGGCGACGCGCCGCTCAGACTGCAACAATAGCGCAAGCGTTCACACACCCACTGAGACTGTCCTCGATAATCTCTTTAGATGTATTAAGATTCCCATTAATAATCACAAATCATCCCAACTTACAGTATATATGTGATGACTCCAATGCTCCTGTGAAAAACAGCATAAGGTTAATCCAAAGATATGCACTGCAGCCTGTTGTATGGCAGGCAGCAGAGTCAGAGGTAATTAAAGGTTCTTACCACATGTCTGCCTCCAATCCCAGTGGCTCATAGTTGACTATCTCTGGAGCTGAAAATAGACGGCGCACACTCCTGCATCACAAACAGCACCGGGCCAAACACCAAGCCACCTCTTAAAATGTCCCACACCGCAAACATACCTTGTAAAAAAACACTTACCGACAAATTCAGGGGTTCCAAAGATGTTTTTGAAATCTGCCCCGGCTTCTATTTTGTGTGCCAGTCCAAAGTCTATGATTTTGATGCGGGGTAGAGGAACGTTCCTGTCCAGCAGCATTATGTTTTCAGGCTGAAGTGCAACAAGAGCAACACAGAGAGGCACCTTCGTCAGCAGATTTCTATCAGCAAGATCAGTTAATTGAACAACTCTGAGTAAAAAAACAGGTTACCTGGTTAAAGCCACTTTGGTTGAAAGCATTAAAGAAAAATTGCAAAGGTTACAGTCATACTTGTTATTGTGAAATATTAAAAGGAAAAAGATCAACATCTTCGAAATGTTGGTTATTCACTTCCTTAGTGAGATTACTGTGATGAAACACTGATATCTCTCTAATGTCTGTGCACTAAAACTGCTGGCTTAGCTTAGCACAAAGACTGGAAACAGTAGGAAACAGCTAGCCTAGCTTTGTCCAAAAGAAACATAGCTATTAGCACCACTAAAGCTTCAGTAAACTACTTAATTAACACATCGTTTTTCTCTGTTTCAATCCCAACATAAGTTACATATTATAAGAACAATAAATCATTGTTTTACTGGTGTTTTGTGTCCAACTACTTCTTGTTTGGGAGACTTCACAAAGTCACTGGACCCAAACAAGAATTAGCTGGGAAACAGTTAAACATACAACTCATTGTAATTTATTTCCACTTTGTTTTGTTTTTTTGTGTGTGGATTAAACAAATGAAACTAGAGGTGGATTTAGTAACTTTTGGACTGAGCTATGCTAGCTGTTTCTGAGCTTTCTGCTAAACTACAGTAAATTATGCCGCTAGCAGGACCTTCATATTTTGCCTGCAGACGTGAGCGATATCAATCTTCTCATCTAACTCGCATCAAGAAAGCGCATGACCAAATTTCCTGAAATGTCAATTTTTTTTCCTTTAAGCAATTAAGCATCATTTAACAGCCTTACAAACCTCTCTGATTTGATGTGGATTCCTGTAAATTAATAAATGTAAAGGTCAGAAGCTCTGTCACATCACGTCGGCGCAGACGCCCGCGACTGACTATTAACTTTCTGATTTAACAGAAAATGCTGAGCACAAATGAGTGCACATATTTGTTGTTGCGAACTGAAGGTCAAGGCCTCCGGCAGGTTTGAGTCGAGCCCTTTTCTGAATGTTGGTTTTCCTTAATTGCCAAACAAACAGCATCGAGAGTGAAAAGGAACAGCTGCAAAAAAACTATCACGCTATGACTATCACAGAGCAACGTGGGAGATGCTGCTCTGAAACCAAAGCGATAACCTTGTGGTGTCTGTATCTGAGAACCTGGACATCAGCCACAGAGAACAGGAAGGATGTCTGACTCAGAATAGTGAGACACTGCCATTTTGTACATCAGGCACACCTGCTATATACATACACCATGTATATACATATATATTTGACATTAGGTCCCGTACGACCTCGCATGTGCGTACATCTCAGTACAAGACAAATATAGATTCACTTTACACTTCACAGATGGAGCATAATGTACCTTCAGATCGAAATGTGAGATCCCCTTGGAGTGGAGGTACTGCACTCCGTCTAGGATCTGTTTGATAAACTGAGTGGCCTCCTCTTCACTGAGAGACTCCTTCTGAGCCAAGAAATCGAACAGCTCTCCTCCAGAGACCTGTGACTGTGACACGCACACACACACACAGACACACACACACAAACACACGTGCAAATCAGAGACTCATCCTGCAGGCTGAGATAATCTGGAGCAAGGGCTCTCTTGAACGCTATCTTAAGTGAGCTCTCAGGATTTGGATGTACCGGTTCAGGATGCCTTAGATATGTTTGTTTGGGGTAACAATTTGGGTCTGCTGTGAGTCAGTCTGCACTACAAATGAATCACTGTGGTACTCAACCTTTTCATAATAAAAGTCTTGAAAAGCTGTATAAAGCATCTTTTGACCAGCTGGCAGTTTGTAAACACGACGTTCTTTCATATTCACACACAAAACACAACAGGCTGAATGACGCACAGTGTGCCGTCCTGCATCTAACAGGAACCGTCCTGTCAGTCAAGTCGCCCTGGCTTTGATTAGAGCGAGCGTTCATTTTGTCCTAATTGTGCCCTCCATGTTCCCAGGCACCCGCTGGACCCAGATGAGGCCCTCTGAGGCCCCTTTTCAACACAAGCTTTATTTACTCTATGAGCAGTGTTCTTGCTGACACATGTGATCGTGGCACTGGGTTTTTAGCAAACACAGGTTCAACAAACAATCTGTATACACAGAAAGAAACACTGACAAATCAGAACTTTCCCTGCACTGATCTGAAACATCACAAGGAGTACTGAGTCGAGTAGCCTCAACAGAAATGAAAAAAAAAAAAGACACTCTGTTGTTTGGATATTTTAAGGTGATCAGCTGTACGGCTAATGTAATGCATTGTTCAATCATGCAGTGACTCACAATTCGAGGATGAGCACCACGTCTGTGCGGTTCTCGTACACGTCATGCAGGGTCACAATGTTGGGGTGCTGGAGCTGCTGCAGGATGTCCACCTCCCTCTCAATCTCCTCTCGCCTCACACCACGTCTGCTGGCCCGACTCTGCCGCTTCTTGATGAACTTGGCTGCATATTCTGTGCCTGTGCTCTTCTCTATACAGCGTTTGACAATAGCAAACTGCCCACTGCAAACACAAAAAGAGGGGGGAAAAAAAAGATTAGCATTAATAAATGTCAATTTCTTTGTTTTTAATGTGGCAAATGAACTTCCCCATCTCATAATGATCTCACTGACTGATCTGTTTAGTTGCCTATAAGCATTTTTTAACAAAACCTTTAAACTGAATTCTTATCAGGTAACAACAGGACATAGCGACGTGTGATGACATACATCAGGCAGGAAGCCGTGTGTCAAAACTGGTTGAAATATGGAGGTATAGTCCATCACTTCCTGTTTCCCAGCCAGACAGAGAACAATCAGACGGGCCGGCAGTGTGGACAGAGCTGCTGTCCTCCCACTCCAACAACCTTCCTGCCAAAGTTCTTGCCTTCCCTAAGAGATCAGTCTGCTGAAAAAATCCCAAAAACTCAGAATATTTCACAACAGAGGTGTGGCCTAGAGACCATCTCTCAGTGGATTATTGTTTCACTTGTCACTGCTGCTCTTGTATTGCATGCTGCAGCCTGGAGACGTTGTTTTATAACCTCTTAATGAGTTTAAATTCTCAGCCATGCTAAATCAATATGGGTATTTCAACCTAAAGGATAGGGGTGACTCCAGCATAACTTTTTCCTTTTATTTTTACTCTCCCTAACATAACTAGAGAGTCATTGCACTCTTAATTGACCCACTGACAGACTGAATGAGAAGTGCTAAAACATTTTCCAGCACTGTCACCCAGTTAAATATGTGTGGATGAGTCTCCATGGCTTTATTATCAGACCGGCACTTGTAATCTCAGACCTGACTAAGCCTGCTGCCCCTCCTGCTGCTTTACACGCTTCCTGCTGCGGTAGGCTGACCTGCCCACTCTGTGCATTCAGAAAACTCTGAAAACAAGCCTCTCAGTCACTGACCCCCCTCAGTGAGACACAAGAGCGAGTGTGCTGGCGGAGTGACGAAAACATCCTGAGTGGGGAGGATGAACGCTATCTTTTAGAAGACAGGGGAGTAACATTCAGTCAAGAATGAATACAGAATACTGGACTAGGTTCACTGGATAAAACATATTAAAACCTGCGCACACAAGGGTTTGCAAATTCCTCAACGCAACATTGACGCGTTGTATTTTTAGACTTTGCGAAAGAACACACAAGGAGAGGAAACAGATAATAACTGGCAGCCATTTAATATGTTTCAGACGTAACTGTCCACTCAGTGATTCCAGGGTGGCAGTGAGAGGCTGTCCAGTCTGTGTCCACTATCATCACAGTGTCTAGTGGGCTAAGAATAGCCCGGCCCGCAGGCTCAATCTCCACCTGCCACCTCTCTGCTGCTGCTGCTGCTCCTGGAGGGAAGGGGCGGGGGAAAAAAGCCCCGTGAAGGAGTGGAAAGAGAAGAAGAGCGGAAAGCCGGAGCTGCTGGATAAAGGCTGCCCAAAAACATAAAGCTACACACTGTGCTCCTGCCACAGCCATTTCACAAGCCAGTTCACGCGCTCAAAAAAGGTGCTTAACCAGAGAAAGTGCCGGCTCATCCCGAAACAAATAAACGGATTAGATAGAAAAGAAACTTGCGGTTCTTTGTGGTTTTAAGAAACCTTGGTGACTCTTCAGTGTTTGCTTCACCGCATTAGTGTGAGACCGCTGAGCCAGTTTGCTCATGACAAGGCACACCCTGTCCTGTACTTACACTCTTCTATAATCACATGTGGGAGCTGTTGCCTCACTCTGAACTTATCGAGGTGTACTTTCACTGCGCAAGCCCAGATCTTCAGTGATTATTTCACTGCAGGGGAAAAAAGTTTGGTTCAACGTCATATATTATGTAATCGAACACAGCAACACCGAAAACTACGGCCTCAGATATTTACATGAGCATTTTTCTTGATAGTCATATAACATAAAAACTCGATTTCAAACTTATATGAAGTTGTATTAGTTGCAGGGCACTTGTATTTGATTGCATTATGCATGTACATGTGATTCTAATGAAAGGGAATGCTCTTTAACAATTGATTTCGCGCCTAAGAGAGGTATCTACACAACCATAAAGCCTCAGGAACTTATAATTCGCCATGTTTACTTCATATCAGGGCCACAAAAACACTGCCAGGATCAGATTTCGGCGTGAACATGCCCCGACAGATAACGCAGGAGAGAAGAAGGCCCAGGGAGAGGAGGGGGCGTGCGTCGTAACAGTGATCTTCAAAGAGTCACATAAACATGCCGCGGAGGAAAAATAAAAACAAGGCGGGTGGGGCACTGAGGCAGAGCAGCAGCGTGGAATCTCAAGTGCCCCCGTCTTTCTGTTCTATTCACCAGACATGTCCACCCCTGAGACATCCCCCCTGAAAGGCCGACCTGTTAGAAATGACCACGATGATTTGCGCACCGAAGAGGAGTGGATGAATTCCACTCGCAAAAACAGGCATAAAGCACCCTGAGGAGGAGGGGGGGGGGGCTGTCACGTGGCAATAGCAGCAACCGCGTCCTTGATTTGCCTGTCAAGCAAAGACTAGGCGCTCGTGGTGCTCGTCGTACAGCCCCAAATGTGAGAAAGTGCACGACACAAATGTCAGTGGAAGGGCTTTACATTTAGTGCTGTTAGGAAGTGTAGAGTCGAGGAGAGAGCAGTGATGCTGGGAGTGGTATTCCACAACGGGCCAGGCGTGCCGGCTGTCTTAGCTCTAAGCCGGCCAGTGGGGCTGAAAGTACCATCTCCCCGCAGAGTTTCCACTTCCAACAGCTGAAGGTCATTATCCACAGCCAAGGTTGAGGGAATGCTCGGACAAGTGGCGCCGGCCCAATATTTAAACACATATCTCAGCTCAACAACCTCTGGGATGGCGTGACAAAGACGGCCAGAATCATAATTGACCAAGCCCCGGCCCCTTCCCACCCTTACCATCTGTAAATGCAACGTGAAGGAGAGGAAGCTTCTAAAATACCACCAAAAAAAAAAGATCACTCTTTGCACCATCTAGTGTAACAGTGCTTGAAAATCCTGGATTATCAGATATCTCAGCATTCATAAAGTGTGCGGGATACTCTGTATTCCCGCTTGTTTTGAAGTGGTCCAATGTCAACCTCTGTCAGAAGGGAACTCCGGGAATGTCCAAGAGGTCGACCAGGAGTTCCCTCCATCGAGCTGCACTGAATAAACACATTTTTCACCCACTCAGCAGCAGGAATGTCATTTCCTCAGGGCTGACTGCACGCATTCTCATCCTGCTTCTTGTACACACATGCCTGCTGTCTGTGCTATAGATAAATCGTGTACAGTAAATCCCTTTGGAGAAATTCTAGCACTTTACTGCGTTCATCAGCAGCACCTGTCCGCCTCGTGACTGTCAGCTCTTCTCACTTCAACACATCCAGTGTGTGAAGGCTGCGGCTTCAAGTGTGCATCGCTGCCCCCCCCCCGCATCCTCTCTGCTGACAACAAACTTCTGCAAACTGAAAAAATTTGTCTGATTCAGTTCCTTCTGCACTAATGTGTTTAGAGTATCTATAGAAATTACAAATAAAGAAACACTTTGCATATAAACGTGGTGTGACCTTTTTTGGTGTCACTGACAGTTGGAATTTCACAATTTGAGTAATTTAATAATAAGAGCAGCTCTGTGAGCATTGTGCATAGCAAACATGGCCACAATAACCCTAACCCTAACCCACAAAACACAAACATGCCCAAGCCTAACCCCTACCCCACAAAAAAAACATGCTAATGTTTAGCAGTCATGTTCACCATCTTAGTTAAAGTTATAATCTCTTAAGATTTTCATTTTGTGTTTTTGGATCTCAATTCCAAAGTTTTATTGTCTGTAGTTATTGACCTTTTCTTTGTTTCTTCAGACGTAGTAACAGTCTACAACACTTACAGACCAGAAAAAAAAGTATACCGCCTCACACACGGGTGAGCTGAAGAGTGAATCTGTTAAAAGTGTTACAAGCCTTGTTAAAAGCCTAACTGTGCTCCACTTGTAATTTTTTTTAGGAGAGTTACCACTGACACCTGGTAATCACCGTGATTATATGTTTAAAGAAATGTTAGTTTTGCTCAGATTTAGTCACACATAGTAAATCACAAATTGTAATTGGACCTGATGGTGGCACTAGATGAAACGTTAAGACATTGTCAAAGTTATCACTATTTATCCTGATGGGGACATGACCATGTGTACCATATATTACACCAATTCATCCAATAGGTATTGAGATGTTTCAGTATAAAAAACACATAAAAAACACACACACACACACACAAAACACAGTAAATGTCAGAGCATCACCAAAGTCAAATAGATGTTGAGATATTTCTGTCGTGATGACACTGCATGACGTTGCCATCTCTGCTAGAGAGGTGAAAAACATCACCCATTACTTTCTGTACGAAGCCTGGGACGGATTCATATCCAGGATGATGTCATGGCAATATTTCTATGCATTTCAAAATAAGGAGGAAGTTTACAAGCCTTTCATTCTTGTTCAGGCATGCAGAGACAATGGACCTTCCTATCTGACGATGCTTCCTGTGACTTTTTTTGTTGTACCTTGATCATGAGTAAGAGACATTTTTTCATTCAAGAGATCCGTGATACTTGCACCTCTAGTATTAATGGAATAGACATTCTTGTTTGTTTTGACCAGACGTGGAGTAGAACAAATCTGTTGTTGACAGGTACAGTTCACATATAGTCCACCATCTGTGCAGACGTCCTTTTCTCAGCCTTGCCTTGACGGTCACTTGTGTAACAAATCCACCGTGGCCTCAGCAGCGTCGTGGAGGGGCCGGTGGTGGCAGCTGGGGGCTCATACTGTGACACATCCTACTGTATGTTCTCATCAGTGTCATCACTCAGACCCTCAGACAGTTGTCAGTAAATGCCTTACATCTCAAGCAAAAGGTTGTTTAACAGATAGGTTTACTAAAAACTTTGTACCCGTCAGTAATGGAAAGATTGACTTCACCTGCGTGGGGCCATGTGAACTTAAAAATCTGTCAGTAGAGGGGAGAGTATGATGAATGGCTTTCCCGTAGCGAATGGCTCAACGGTTCCGTAGAGCACAGATCATCTTAAATAGTCCAGAGAGATCAGTTGTTGGCCCACACATCAAATTTCCCCACAAACTTTAGAGGTCGACTGAGTAACAGTTCCACTGTGGTGAACTGTGGGGAGGTCTGTACCCATGAGGCCATCACAAACCGTGGGCGGGGTGGGATGCATCCCCCAGAACTCACTACAAAGGTGTCACAACAAGATGAAAGAAATATGAGCAAAGAAACAGAGCTGCTGAATTGCTGTTAACATTCTCATACATGCCTTGTGAGTCAGAAAAAAGCCTGTCTTGTTTTCAGTTGCGGGCTTTTTAACCACAATAGGCTTAGGTTTCTGTCTCTCATTGTGATAGCGGCACTGAACACGTGAGAAGCTCAGCTCACAGCTGAGTTGTCCTCTCGAAAAACATGTTTTCAGATTAACCACAACTCAGTGTCATTAGCACTCCTTTTTAAAATACATTGTTTTAAAAACGGACCATATTGAAATATAGATTATATTATCTTATTTCCTTTCCACACATTTCATTAACTGATAACGTACTTTTTATAGTGCATCACAATTTAACTACTTTATAGGTCAGTTAAACTTATTAATACAAACAACTAATACAAACAACTTTTCATCTGCCAGGTTGTGACCAGTTTAACAGCTGTTTAACTAATCAGGAAGGTGTCTACACTACTGGAAGATCTTCTGCAGTCTTTACAATAATAAGTAAAGTTAATGTGTTAACAGTGTTTTTTAATAAATGTATTTCAGTCTGGATGTTCTGCTCTTTCCCAGAAAGTAAGCCATTAAAAAGTTGCTATAAATGGCTAATAACTGATCTGTAAAGCATTGGTAAATTTTTTATCAACCATTAATGACGCACAAAAAATACCCATTATCATTTAGTGAACTGCCTGTTTACCCCAATATTCAGCCTTTTCATTTGAATACTTGATGAGGCAAATACATGAAGATGTTCTCAGTGTAAAACACTATGAAAGTGCTGGAGAGTGCTGGACATAGACCACGGCCTACAGGTGTATAAATGCAGGCAGAGCCCAGAGGTCAACAGTAGGTCTTGGGTTTATTGTCAAAGTGGCTGTAAATGACCAGCAAACACTGGGGAATATATTTTGACTAGTGGTGAAAGGTGAGCGGTCAGATGCTTTCCTTTCACACCCACTCAATATGTTAGCAAGTGGCGTACATGCCCAAGCTGTCCTTCCGTGCAAAATGGATTTGTAGCTTCCTCAATCTGCACTGCCCTCTGCCAACTTCCTTTAATCTGTTTCCCCATGGGACGCCGTTTCCCTGATGCCTGCTCTCTACTCTCCTCCTCAACATTACACTTCAACACATTGATCCACCACCCGGTTTCTCCCCTTGCAAAAACACTACATCAAATTTTATTCTCTTTCCTGGTTTTGAACATACTGTGCCAGGGGCATGTTTTCCTAGAGCGCTTTTACTTTGGAAACTTTATCTCTCACTGTAAACTTCAACCCACTTTGACTCTGCGACACTCCCCATTTCGAGCTTTAACAGGCCAGCTGTTTGCATACCTACACACACACCAGAGGATTGCAGCAAGATCTTCTGGTGTCCTTCTTCACGGAAGGGCTGAATCACACTGACTCACACAAAACAAGGACGATCATTTCTATGAGCTGCAATTTAACATCTTCCACTACAAGCGACCTCATCAAACACCTTTGAAAATAAACACTCACCTTCCCAGTGCTTCTCCCATTTCATAGAAATCATCCACATTCTGTTGCTTGAAAACCGCCATGCCAGGTGTCTTCATTGATGTAGTTTATCTCTTTGATATGCACCAGTAAAGTTCTTCCTCTCTTCCTCCACAAGTCCAACCCTGCTGATACAAAGAGGTGTTCCTGTTGATTTCTGACTGGAGTAATGGAAATGTTTACATGTTCCAGCTTGCTATATGGCATTCCACCTCAGAGGTGTACCTACTTCCACCTGCCTGTTGGGAAACGCAGTAAGTCGACCAGCAAATGAAATAGAAAGCACACTTGGTCTTTCACTTGTCAAAAATACTGATTATTGGCTTTAAAATTGAATAAGTGCAACTCACACAGCTGTGCCAAACTGGGCAGTGCAACAGTGTTTAGTTTGTGTGATTATAACAGGATTACAAATGAGAAGAAAAGAGCATTTTGGGTAATTAGGACAGGATATCTGTCAGACGTCCTGTTGTGAAAAATATTGTCTGGTTAAAAGTCTGAAATTGGCAGCGATGTTCGCTTTGGTACCATCACAAACGACAGTTTTCACCGCTGTGATCGAGAATTTAATAACAGAATAGGAACTGACTTTACATTTCAAGAGTGAGTGTACATATGCTCACAAACATACAAAAAAAAAGTTAAATTACCACAAACTTCCTTTCTGGTTAAGTTTCATGTCACACTTGAAGTGTCTCAACAAACTTGACTGCAACCAAACCCTCATGTCTTACCTTCTGTCAGAGGCAGAGCTGATGATAAACTTGCATTGGTTCCCACGTCTCCTACAGCTGCAGCTCAGACACAAAAGTGCTCCTTATGCCTCTCTGGTGTTTTCTGTCACTTGTGGCAGCACCATCAGGCTTTTGTGTCTGCAGAAGTCCCTCCCCCTGATGGCTCTATCGTGAAACTGCAGCACAAGAGAGGAGGGCTATCGATAAAGATGACTGGCATGCCTGGGTGCTTATTCTGAAAGAGCATTTAAGGAACTGAAGCTTTCTAAAATGAGCTGGGGGTTTTTTCTGCTTCTCGTGAACACCTGCAGCTGAGAGGGAACAGACTCAGTCAGGCGATGTTTATTGAATTTGTCATTTAACTGGTATTACAAAATCATACAGTGGTTTATGCATAATGCTGTAACATAAAAGCTCTGCGCTTGTCATCATTACATGATAAAGATTAAAAATGAACAAGATAACACAGGGAGAGATTTACATACAAAAAAGTGAAGTGCCCTCTAATATTGCGAAGTCTTGTTGCTACACTTGTGCAATACATTGCAAGGAAAAGCAAAGAGTAAAAGAAAGAAAGAAAGAAAAGACGGTAATATTAAACGTAGCTTATTCAATGTGAAAATTAACCTGACAAGAAAGAACAGAAGACAGGTACTAAAATATGAGTAAACACTGAGAGCCTCCTACATGATACCTTTTACAAAACAGACTTTTTTTTTTTCATCTTAAACCAATCGAGCTTGACAACTTGGACCTCTAGAGAGACCTGCTCTCACGAGGAAGCAATCTTTACAGCAATCTTTTTTCTCCCATTCACATTTCCATCATCAAAACAGCCATAATTACTGCCATTTGTTCCCAAGTTCAGGTGGTCAAACACAATGATACTTCGGCTGACAATACTATAGCAGAGAAAAGATAGTCAATTATGTTACAAACAGCACAGGAATTTCTGTAAACAGCTCAAAGTGAAATTAAATGAATGAAATCAAAAGTTAGAACAAACTGTAAACAATATACGAGTACACAAAAGAAGGGGCTAAGCAAGACAGAGTTCCTCCCCTTCTTGTAGATTCCCATTTAAACAGTTTTACATTGTTAATCAACCAAATAAAAAAAAAAAGTCTGAATGTAATCGAGAATATTGTCTCACATTGTCATGTGTAAGTACCTGGATGTGGAAGACAAAAAGATGTTGCTACACAAGACCAGCAATGTTCTGAAATACTTCCCTCATAGATCACAATTCATGTTTCCACTTTGTAACGACAACCATATTAACAGACTGCCTGCTGTATAATAAGCTTTAAAAAAAAAAAAAAAAAAAAAAAATCACACTGCGCGGAGGGTACCTGTGATGTAAACACGGGGACACAACTGTTATACTGCCACACTGAGGACGATGACTGCAAATACATCAGCATTTTCAGACTGGGCTCAGAAACGTAATCCCAGCGTTACGCATGTGCTGCGTATCTTGCAAAAACAATCCCAACTCATTATTAGGGAAATCAAGAACATAATCGGGAAAAAAGGAAACTATACGAAAGAACAGCTGGTAGGCAGGGGTATTTTTTTAAGGCAAATTAAATTATCTAAATAATCAGATTTTAGAATAAGAATGAGGAAAATGGCCAGTTAATGAGGTACTTTGAATGGATCCACTTGTACGGTGTTTTGAAGCCGTTTCAAATATTCTCCTGAATAAATCCAGTGGCCATTACATATAATTGTTCTTAAGTTTAAGTACAAATGTGGGTGCAAAACAGCTTGAGATTTTCAGACTTATTTTGGAAATTAGTAAGTAATTAGGTGATACAAAAATCTGCTCGATATGGACAGAAAAACTGGAATGACAAATATCACTTAAAAGACAACACTGGTCGACACTATTAGTGAGATGGCTCAATTAACGCATCTCTATTTGATCTGTTTGATCTGAATCCTGAGATTAAAAAAAAGCAAAGTCAAAGTGTTCCATCTGCTGTTTATGCAGTTGGTGGTACAAGATTTTCTTTTTGATCCTAGGTGTTATGGGACATCTTAAAATCCCTGGCTGGAATGATATGAACAATGTTGGAACGACCTTGAGATCAGAAGGCTCCTAAGACTTACACTGTTTAAAAGTTTCAGCATAAGTGATTCAAGTGCATCAAAAGACACAGGGATCGAACACAGAATACGTGTTGTTGAGTGGCGATGTGGAAATTCAGGAAAAAAAAACTGAATCCTAATGAAAACAAAAGATGAAAAAAGTACAATCACTCCTTCAAAATAAAATGGCATAAAATCGCTATTAAAAGATCACAGCCATGTTTTTTAAAAATACTGAATTGGACTGCAGGAGTGTAGCTTGGCATTGAAGTTTTAAGCGCTGTGGCACATAAACACAGAAGCATACAACAAAAATGCATTTACAAAAAAAAAAAAGGATGAAAAGGCAGGAATACTGATAGAAAGCCAGTTTGGCCTGTAATGTTTTGGTCTTTTGTTGAGATTTTAACTCAAAATGTGTAGAAAGTTGATTGTTCCAGATCCCTTTACATCACTGGTGTGTGTGTGGAGGTGATCTGCATTGTCTTCATACTTCAACCACAAGGCCAGGAAATGTGCAAGACTGAACAAGCTTCCAGTCAGTTATCCTCCTCATCGTCGCTGACAAAGTTCCGTCTGTCTTGACTCGTCTCTCTCTCCTTGAGGAAGGTCTGTCTGATCGCCTCCAGCTCGGTGAGCTCGAGACGGACTTTCTCCAGGTGGAAGGAGCGGCGGTTTTGGATTTGACGCATTGGGAAAGGGTTCATGTCTACAAAGGCAATGTTCATCAGCTTTCTGTGAAAAAAGAAAAGAAAAAAAAGACACAGTCCTGTTAGTCTGGATGGTTTTCTATGGTTCTGCATGTTCTGTCCTCTGCAGACAGACTGAATTTGACATCCTGTTGTACCTGTTTCATACATTTTATATAAGTTACTATGTGTATGTATTCCTTCCTAAAGTCTCCCAGAATCCTTCTGTACAATGATCCCTGATTGAACTTATTGTGGCCTACTGTTCTGATGTAATTTCAGCACCAGCAGTTTTAATGCTCGTTATAATGTCTTTACATGCAAAGCTCATCGACCATTGTTTACATCAGCCGTGCAAGCAAGGAGGTACGGTCAGTGTGTTTTTTGCAAGTACCAAAACAATCTGTACCTTGAATCTAAGATTGTGCGTGTGAAGTAACGAAGGTATTTGAAGATGGTTGTGGAGTCCTGCAACTTCAAAAACTCCTCCTCTTTGTACTTGAAGAGAGCAAGGGCGAAGCGAAATATGATCTGTGGAGAGAAATGATCAAAGCCGTGAAATCCACCCCATGATTGTCCCTGTGTGACCAGAGCACACCGTCCCTCTGACACGCAACGCCACTTTAGAAGACTGGGGGCAGTATTTATTACTTTTGGTGGACTTTTTATTTGTTTTGGCTTTCCATCCCACAGCTTTACTGTTTTGGTTCACTGTCACCGAACTGACTGAGCTGTTTTCAGCCACAGCACACAACTGTTTTCAATGAAAAGCTCTTAAAAAAACCCCACTGTGTGCTACCTGCCCGGCAACAAAACACCAGACAGGCTGAGCTGGTGACTAGCTGAACATAACGGAGCATTTAGAGGCTAAAAAGATGAAATTTCCATCCATTTTTAAATTATTTTTTAATAGTTAATGTTGGACATCAGTTGGACACAAAAACAACTGCAAATTAATATTAATGTTGCTGGACATGTAACTGGTTGTTAACAAGTCAGACATGTAAAAGGTGATAAAACAGTGTCGTGTCAACAGCTTGTTTCTGCTGCCCCCAAGTGGCCAACAATCTGTTATTGTTGCTGCATTAACACAAGCTAAAAACCACATAGCCCACATATGTTATGACTTACGTTGTTCTGACTAACACAAGGCTCTTTACACATCCAGAGGACACATTAGCAACATTAGCATTCATCTGGAGTTGTGCTTGTGTCTGCCCGGCAAATGGAAATCCAATACTGAAACACTCATGGTTGTTTTTTGGTCTCCTGAGACAATTATTAACGTCTTTAGCCTGCTATGTGTTTGTTTTATAATTGCCATTTGGTGCTGTGCATGCAGCATCTGGTGAGTCTTCCAGAGCTTCTTTCAGGAAACAGCTGCCCACTGCTACTGGAAATGAGGTTTATAAGAGAAACATCTGTAGGCTGTAAAACCTAAACTGAAAGAGGCTAAAAGAAGAGCTGAATACAAACTGCAGAGTTCGATGATAACTTTAATGAGTTCATTACTATGACACTCTTTCCCCACTGCACAAAGGTATCTGATCCAATGTTAATGAAACAGAATAAATGGTGAAACTTTAACTTTCTATAGCCATAACCCAGCTGTCAGGCTGGCACTTGTTGACATAACATCAGACATACCATCGTTAAATTTTTTTGTCCCCTTATCTCATGTTTTTAGCTGTCTTTGCTCCGTAAGCATCTCAGACAGAAATTTGGCTGTCTGAGATTAGAAGATTAGAAGATCTTGCCTGCACCTCACCTTTGGACCTTCGAAGAGAAAGGCATCCCAGATCTTGAAGAGGATGTCGCTCACCACACTGTCCACGAACACCACCAGGAACCAGTTGAAGGTGATGAGGGAGAAGTCCACCTTGTGCTGCTCAAAGTGGGCGTGAAGCCGGGGGAGCTTCTCGCTCATCAGGTCCTTGAACACGCGCTGGTCAACCTGCGGAGACACAACCGATACGAGGCCTTTATTCTATTTTATTTTCATTTTCAAAGCAGGAGAAAGCATGACACTGAATCCAGCAGAGAGTAAACAGTGCTGATTACTGTGCTGCATTCTTTCTATCATCCGTCACGAGCAGCAGCCTCAGTCACATGAGTACAACATCGCTGACACCATGGAAACCTGTAAACTCTGGTAAGGAGGCAGCAACTTGTCCCCGTGTCTTAAACTGCCAGACTTGAACCTTTGAGCTTATTTACCTGAGAGCCGAGCAGCGTCTTAGTGTAATAGTCTCTTGGCATGAAGACCTCCACAATGGCTATGAGGCTCCAGAAGGCGTCCTCTTGGTCCAGATAGAGCAAAGCAATGGCTGCCAGCCTGAAGAAATTACAAGCAATAACAGTCAATGCTCAAAAGCCATGAAAACGGAGAAGAAGACAAACCATAACATCTCCTATACCTGTTTAACCCCTGGCAGTAGCCAATATCTGGGTTCCTCCAGGAGAAAGCCACCAGGACGTTCCTGAGCTTCTGGATGCCGCCTGCACTCGGGGAGGCATAGTGCTTGTTGTTAGGCAAAGTACGCAGCAGGTCCAACTCGATCTGCTTCGAGGCCGGGTTGGGCTTCTCCCGGGCCACATTTAGTAAGGTCTCGTAATAGTCGGGCGCCAAGTGGTCCCGAAACTTTTTGACGTGGAAGGAGACACACCAGCGCCACACCTGGGAGCGGTGCTCGTGGGGCACGCCGCAGCGAATAAGGGCCTTCAGCTCTGGGGATCGCACCAGGTCTCTGTTCATGGTGCTGGCCAGATAGTTCTCCCACTTTACCCCGACGGACACCTCCTGATCCGTCATGGACAGGGACTTCAGCTCCAGGGCCCTCACCTTCGCGACCAACTTCTCTTCTTCTTCCTCCTCCTCGGGGACCGTCTTGAAGCCGTACACGTCATACTCACTAGCGTTAAAACAAGGCGGAGAGAAAACGTAGAGGAAAAAAACATCAATCACTGATGTTCAATTCATTCCAAACGTTACTTGGGGATCGCCATGATTACCTTTTCGAAAGGACATGACTGAGCTAGTTTAGCCAAGCTTGTTCTTCCAGTAGAGAATATTGAGTGCAGCCATTAATTAACACTCAAACAGGTCTGGTGACTTAGTTGCATTTGGGTCTTTTAAGGCTACAGAGGCAACACCAGTGCAATATGTATATATATTTTAACATTCTGGTTAATGGTTTAAAGTTGCTGTTCCAACAAATAAAATTTTTGTTCCAACATAAAAAAAAATATCAAAACATCTATTCATGAAGGCTTTATGGCCATACCTGACAGTATTCGGTTTAAAGATGGGGTGCTCCTGCTGGTCGGGGCTCTCCGCCTGCAGCGCGTCCTCCAACAATCTGGAGATGACCTCGCGGGCCGGGCTCTGCTCTGAGGACGAGCACACCGGGGTCTTCACCTCTTGAAGCAGCACCAGATACTTACTCTCCACCTGACACAGCTTGGCCTCCAGGGCCGTATACTGCAGCAAAGATGAGCAAAAAACATCACCAAAATCAGGATATCATCATAACTGACAACAGCAGGATAAAGGTTTTCATTGTTCTTTTTTTGCATTTTTAGATTTAGGGGACAGCAGCTGAGGTCAATACTGGACTTCCCCTGAAAACTACTCAGACTTCCTGTTTCTATTAACAGAGTGATTCACCATGAACTGACAAACACAATACAGTACCTTTGCTTCTAAAGCCTTTTCTCTACTTTCCGCATTTCTGCGTAATACTGTCAGCTCCAGGATCTCTTTGTTCAGGAACTTGTTCTGGGACTTGTAGCCTTGGAGACTGTCCTGAAATGGGAGAAACGGGTTCAGTTAACCAGAGCACACACTTTTATCAAGCAGCATCAATATTTAATTTCAAGATTTCAAGAATTTATTGTCATTACACAACAATTTACATCAGCAATCATTTAAACTGGAGCTACTAGCTCTCTATTCACTTTCCTCCTCAGAATAAAATCATTCTTCTGGGTCTTTATCATCTCTGTCAGTATATATCTGGTTTAAGTTTCCTTCTGTACCTTGAGGATGTCCAGCTCGTGCTGATCTTTGTGGGGAGGAGGTGTACCCATGTCATTCTGATTGCTGTTCTGCTCTGCGTTCTGCTGTGACAGCTTGATGATGACTTCATCTTTGGCCTGGATGGTTTCCATCAGCATCCCCAGCTGGTCGTTTATCTCCCCCACCTTTATTTTCAGGCCCTTCAGCTCCTGTTGCAGACTCTCTTTCTCCAAGGCGAGACGCTCCATGTGGCCGCACAGGGACTGGATCTGTCCGTCTTTTTCCTGAAGCAGGGCCTCCCGCTGGGCGATCTCTTCCTGGGTCGCTGCTGAACCCTCAGTCTGGTCTGAAGCTACAGATGAATCTGGGGGAGGGGCCGGACGGTGCACTGGCTGCTGGGAGGTTCTCAGAGTCTGCTGCAGAAGTCTGACCAGCTCCTGGTTGAAAAAAAAAAGAGGAATTTTTGGTCAACACATCACCTTAAAATGTAGTCGCCTGGTTCATAGAAAATACCAATATGTTAAATTTAATATTCATTTTTATGTGTTAAATTCAATATTTATTTTTTGTCCATCTGGGAACAATTCACAGGGATGTAAAATGTTTGCCCCCTCCTTGAACCGCCACCTTACTGTGGTGGAGGGGTTTGTGTGCCCGAATGATCCTAGGAGCTATGTTGTCGGGGGCATTACGCCCCTGGTAGGGTCTCCCATGGCAAACAGGTCCTAGGTGACGGGCCAGACTAAGAGCGGTTCACAAGCCCATCATGAACAGAAGAACATCAAGGACCGTTACGTCGCCCGGATTGGCGTTACCAGGGGCCCCACCCTGGAGCCAGGCCTGGGGTTGGGGCTCGCAGGCGAGCGCCTGGTGGCCGGGTCTTTGCCCACGGGACCCGGCCGGGCTCAGCTGCCAGCCCGAAATGGCGACGTGGGCCCGCTTCTTCCAGTAGGCTCACCACCCGCAGGAAGGTCCATGAGGGGCCGGTGCAATGTGGTTTGGGTAGCAGTGAAGTCGTGGCAGGGGGCCTCGACGACCCAATCCCTGGACCAAAACTCTGGCAATAGGGACATGGAATGTCACCTCGCTGGGGGGGAAGGAAGCCTGAGCTCGTGCGGGAGGTTGAGAGGTACCGGCTAGAGATAGTCGGGCTCACCTCCACGCATAGCTTGGGCTCTGGAACCCAGCTCCTTGAGAGGGGCTGGACCCTCCACTACTCTGGAGTTGCCCAGGGTGAGCGGCGGCGAGCTGGTGTGGGCTTGCTTATAGCTCCCCAGCTCAGCCGCCATGTGTTGGAGTTCACCCCGGTGAACGAGAGAGGGTCGCTTCCCTGCGCCTTCGGGTTGGGGATAGGTCTCTTGCTGTTGTTTGTGCCTACGGGCCAGAACAGCAGTACAGAGTACCCGGCCTTCTTGGAGTCCCTGGGAGGGGTACTTGATAGTGCTCCGACTGGGGACTCCATTGTTCTACTGGGGGACTTCAACGCTCACGTGGGCAACAACAACAGTGATACCTGGAGGCGTGCGTGATCGGGAGGAACGGCCTCCCGATCTGAACCCGAGCGGTGTTCTGTTATTGGACTTCTGTGCTAGTCACAGTTTGTCCATAACATGAACACCATGTTGAAAGCTTAAGAGCATAAGGGTGTCCATCAGTGCACGTGGCACCAGGACACCCTAGGCCGGAGGTCGATGATCGATCGACTTTGTTGTCGTTTCATCTGATCTCCGGCCGTATGTCTTGGACACTCGGGTAAAGAGAGGGGCTGAGTTGTCAACAACGATCACCACCTGGTGGTGAGTTGGATCCGCTGGCAGAGGAGGAAGTTGGACAGACCTGGCAGACCCAAACGTATTGTGAGGGTCTGTTGGGAACGAACGTCTGGCCGAGCCCTCTGTCAGGGAGGTCTTCAACTCCCACCTCCGGAAGAGCTTCTCACAGATTCTCCGAGGGAGGCTGGGGACATTGAGTCCGAGTGGACCATGTTCTCTGCCTCCATTGTCGACGCCACGCGGCAATGGTTCGGAAGTTGTGGACGCAAGGTCTCTGGTGCCTGTAGTGGCGGCAACCCCCGAACCCGGTGGTGGACACCGGAAGTAAGGGATGCCGTCAGGCTGAAGAAGGAGTCCTATCGGACCATGTTGGCCTGTGGGACTCCTGGCGCGAGTTGACAGGTACCGGCAGGCCAAGCAAGCCGCAGCCCGGACGGTCCTGGAGGCAAAAACTTCGGAGTCTGGGAGGAGTTCGGTGAGGCCATGGAGGAGGACTATCGGTCAGCCTCGAAGAGATTCTGGCAAACCGTCCGGCGCCTCAGAAGGGGAAGCAGTACTCTGCCAACACTGTTTACAGTGCAGGTGGGGAGCTGTTGACCTCGACTGGGGACATTGTCGGACGGTCGGACGGTGGAAGAAATACTTCGAGGATCTCCTCAATCCCCCACCGACTTGCCTTCCAATGAGGAAGCGGAGGCTGGGGTCTCTGAGGTGGACTACTCGTCCATCACCTGCAAGCCGAAGCCAAAGTCACTGAGGTAGTTCAGTAGCAAGCTCCTTGCAGTGGCAAGGCGCCGGGGGTGGATGAGATCCGCCCTGAGTACCTCAAATCTCTGGATGTTGTGGGGCTGTCTTGGCTGACACACGCCTTTGCAACATTGCATGGAGGTTGGGGACAGTGCCTCTGGTGTGGCAAACTGGGGTGGTGGTCCCTCTTTTTAAAAAGGGGGACCGGAGAGTGTGTTCCAACTACAGGGGATCACACTTCTCAGCCTCCCCGGGAAGGTCTACGCCAGGGTACTGGAGAGGAGAATTCGGCCGATAGTCGACCCTCGGATTCAGGAGGAACAATGCGGTTTTCGTCCTGGTCGTGGAACACTGGACCAGCTCTATACCCTCCACAGGGTGCTTGAGGGTTTATGGGAGTTTGCCCAACCAGTCCACATGTGTTTTGTGGATCTGGAGAAGGCATTCGACCGTGTCCCTCGTGGTATTCTGTGGGGGGTGCTCCACGAGTATGGGGTCCGGGGGCCTTTGCTAAGGGCTGTTCGGTCTCTGTACGACCGGAGCAGGAGCTTGGTTCGCATTGCCGGCAGTAAGTCAGACCTGTTCCCAGTGCATGTTGGACTCCGGCAGGGTTGCCCTTTGTCACCGGTCCTGTTCATAATCTTTATGGACTTTCTTTATGGGCCGGAGGGAGTCCGGTTTGGGAACCACAGGATTTCATCTCTGCTTTTTGCGGATGATGTTGTCCTGATGGCTTCATCAGGCCAGGACCTTCAGCATGTGTACTGGAGCGGTTTGCAGCCGAGTGTGAAGCGGCTGGGATGAGAATCAGCACCTCCAAATCCGAGGCCATGGTTCTCGACCGACCGACCGAAAAGGGTGGCATGCTGTGCCCTCTCCAGGTGGGTGGAAAGGTCCTGCCTCAAGTGGAGGAGTTCAAGTATCTCGGGGTCTTGTTCACGAGTGAGGGAAAGATCGGATCGAGCGTGAGATTGACAGGCGGATTGGTGCAGCGTCCGCAGTTATGCGGTCGGTGTACCGGACCGTCGTGGTGAAGAAGGAGCTGAGTCGAGAAAAGCTCGAAGCTCTCGATTTACCGGTCAATCTACGTTCCCACACCTCACCTATGGTCATGAACTTTGGGTAATGACGGCCGAAAGGACAAGATCATGGCATGGATACAAGCGGCCGAAATGAGTTTCCTCCGCAGGGGTGGCTGGGCGCTCCCTTAGAGAATTAGGGGTGAGAAGCTCGGTCACTCGGGAGGAGCTCGGAGTAGAGCCGCTGCTCCTTCGCATCGAGAGGAGTCAGCTGAGGTGGCTTGGGCATCTGTTTCGGATGCCCCCTGGACGCCTCCCTAGGGAGGTGTTCCAGGCATGTCCCACCGGGAGGAGGCCTCGGGGAAGACCCAGGACACGCTGGAGAGACTATGTCTGTCTCGGCTGGCCTGGGAACGCCTCGGGGTCCCCCCGGAAGAGCTGGAGGAAGTGTCTGGGGTGAGGGAAGTCTGGGCATCTCTGCTCAGACTGCTGCCTCCGCGACCCGGTCCCGGACCAAGCGGATGAAGAAGAAGAAGATGAAGATAAAAGAATAGATAAAAGAGAGATAAGATAAGATAAATAAAAGATAAGATAAAAGAAGTAAAATGTTTGCCTAATCAACAAAAAAGCCCCGCTCATCAAGCACAGCTGCATATTCTGTTTGGTGAGTTATTACCCACCCCACTAACTATTTTTACTGTGGACAGAATTTTAATAACATCTGAGGCAAACTTAAACTTACAAACTCGTTTTTTGCACTCCCTGAGATATTATATATATTTCTCATATGTATACTCTCAGGCATACTCCCTCTGTACTATGTACAGGTTTACTTACAGTTATAGTTATAACTATTTATGTTGGATTATTTAACCTTTATTTCATTTTATTTTATTTTATCTTACATTCTTATTGACTATTTCCCACTATGTGTCTTCGCTGCTGTTATGCTCTGACTGTGTACTGTAGCCTAGTCAGGGTGTCCCTCAGAAATTTATAGTGAAGTGGACAACCTAGACCAGCCAACATCATCAAAAAAAAAAAAAAAAACATTTAAAAACATAAAAATAAAATAAATAAATAAATAAATAAAAACACAGCCACCATCTCACACTGCAAAAACCATGAATGTGATTATTGTTCAGGTCAACTAAACAGCATGCACCAGGACGTATTAAGATCTGCATGACTTACTACCTCAGCTCAATAATTTCCTGGAGGAGACCATGCTGGTTTACTGCTTGACAGTGGCCACAAACATGTTGGCCTCAGCAGCAACATGTAACACCACTGTACACTTCGACAGCCAGTTTCATTTGATCACAGAGCTTTAAAATTCAGTAACAAAAGTTTACTATGGCTATCTATATCATTAAATGTGCTGCTCTCAGAGAAGGTGACCAGTGTGCAGAAACTTGGCAGAAACGAATTTGCATGGATGTGTGTGTGTGGGTGGTTGGGCGTGTGTATGTGTGTGGGTGTGACACGTGTGCTCACACAAACACACCCGTGTGTGAAACAAAGATGCAAACAACAGCATTCAATGGAAAATACAGTTTTCATTGGCAACCATCTCCTTACAAAAAGGTAAATAACACTGAAAACTGAGGTTTAAAATAAGTGACCCTCACCCTTATTTTCAAGAAACATTGTTTTCTTTACAAATGCAATTATCTCATCACTGTGAGCATCTTAACCAAGAGACAGCCTGAGGGAAAATGTCGTTCTTTGTAATTTGGATGAACTTTCCCCCTTAATACAGGCATAATAATTAATTCAGTCTAGGCCCAACATTACCTGGAGGGGATAAATGAGTAGTATTAAAAACACAAAGCCACTTCGGACCACTTGACTGAACAACACCTGGAGTGACAATTACTCAGAGACAGCCAGCTGACTCAGTTACTCAGAGTCACACAGTTTGAGCTGGATGTAAATCACTTAGCAGGAAAAGCATACGCGCACATTATGTATTCAGTTACTAATCACAGCCGTTGTGGCCAATCGGCTGGTCACAAAGCGCTAAAACAAGAACAGAGAGTAATGGGAAGTAACGCACACAGCTGTGATTGTTATGAAGAGACCTGCTGTTTCCTTGTTTCTTGCTTAAGCGTGAGTAATCATTCGCTGTCTTCCTGTGTTAGTGAGAGCATCAGGCTTACACCAAATAGCTCAGTCAGACGACACTACCTTGGGCTTGTTACGAATTAAATAAAAATCCAAGCCATCCACTAAGCTTGGAATTTCCCCAAATGAGGATAACTCACACATTATGGAGTCAGTCCTTTACAGAACACTGTGAAAAACCATCGAGTCTTTGCTACATTATTTTGAGATATTACCGTTACTGGAAACAAGACCATCGTTAAGATGACTAACAGAGGGGACGGACAGATTTAAAAGGCACCTGATGGGAAAATGGCCAAATGTCAAGTACAAATGAGTCTGGCAAATGGCATGGCATCATGGCAAATGGCATCATGAAACATTTATCAAGATAAATGCACGTGGGGCAATGCCAGGGAGAAGGTTGGGAGTATTAACATCCTTGTTAAAGCCACAAAAAACAAGTTGGTCTAATTCACTAATCCTGATGGTACCGAGGTATCTAAAGAGTCTCTGTGGCTCTGTGAGGCAAAGTGCTGCTTTAGGGTAAATATAACACAAACATAATGTTAAACAATCATGATGTTGTTGTCTTACTTTGTTAGCATGCAAACATTTGTAATTCTAACTAAACACAAAGTGCATCTGAGGGTGAAATTATACAATGGAGCTAGATGAATAAATTAAAGGATGACCAGAGTAGTGAGACCACATCCTGAGAGAAAAGAGAAATGAATGCGTGTGCTGAGTTTTATGGCAATCCATCTGATATTTGATTAGATAATTCAGGACCAAAGTGGACCAACAGACAGCCTCAAACCTCTGCCTCTAGCTTGACATCCCAGCTTTAAATTCATCTTTACCTTCTAGTCTCTTTCTGACTGAAGCTATATCGCTGTGTGAAAAAAACAAAACAAAATAACCATAGTATTAAACACACACACACACACACACATATATATATATATATATAAATAATGTATGGACTGTACCTTCTGACTGGCCAGCTCTTCTTTGAGTTTGGCCTGTTCCTGCTGCATGCGGTTCACCTCCTCCTGTTGGCTCTGCAGGCGAAGCTGCATCTCCAAAGATTTGCTGCCATTACACTCCACTGGCGAGTTCTCGGCACTGCGGGTCTCAGCCGCGCGCCCGAACCTCCCGGAGCCCATCATGTCTCGCAGCAAAGGCTTCCTGGGCCGCGACGAGTTGCGCACAAACTCGAAGGTAAACGCAGATCCGAAGGAATCTGAGAGAGAGGACAACTGCATTACTCTTTTCATTTTCGTTGCCGCGTGATCCCCACTATAATCTTAAAGTGTATGTGTAGGTAAAGGATGTGAACAAAGAATAAGTAATAAACTGACTACGTGAGGTGGGGCAGGCAGAAGAAAAATGGAAAAAATGCATTGTTTTTCCATTTGTACTGAAGTGAGCAAATGAGTGAAGCAACACAGGACAGTGGCCTCAGGGTGAATCAGGGAGAGGGAGTGGACGTACGTCTGTGTGTGTCTTGATGATGCTTTTGTTCAGGGAAGTCCTTGGGTGGAGCGTCCACCAGCTCCCAATCCTCTGCACTGCTGTTGCTGGTGTAAAACACACTGCGCCTGCTCTCGCCTCCTTTGCCCGTCCGCAGATAAGACATGGAGTTCCTGACAGAACAGAAACCAGACAGGAGGGTGAGTAAGACCAAGACTGTGGGGCTCCAGCATGCATTGTGCTGTACACCAAGGGACTGCTGCTACGTAAAAGCTTCGCAAACCCACAGGGATCAAAAGACACTCTGCAGCAAACATGCCCTTTGTTGGAGTTTTTAGACTTTTCTCAACGGGCCCTGGGTATCAGAACTGCTGCTGTGTACAAGTAAAAAGCAACACACAATAAATAAAATGAATACATAAAACAAAACACAACAATGGAGGACATGAAACCGTAATTATCAGGACTCTTGAAAGTAAAACGAACAGGGTCGAGTCTAAACAGAGGCCTATACAGATGTTTTTTTCACACGTCTGAATGTGAGATCGCTTCAAACACGAGACTATTTGCATGCACCAGACTCAGGTTTCACCTCATCTCCACTGGACATGTTTCAGTCACGTTTTCACTGACCTCACATCCATCTGACAGACCAGAGACGCTTCAATTTTAATCGATGCGACCGTCTACAGCAGTAACGGATTTGCCCGCGCGTCACGAGCACTACTGCAACCCGAAACGTCGTGTAACATCGCGTTTCTGCTGTAAACATTCCTGAGCTGCTTTTGCTTTTGATCATGAATTCTAACTGCAGAATCTGCTGTCGTTAAACTTGGACATTTAGCTCTCTGGAAATACCTGTTGCATGTAATAATAATTATAATAATGATAATTAATAATAATAATAATAATAATAATAATATGAAGATGATGAGCAAAATAATCATAAAAAGACAACAGAGAACGGGAAACATGCTATTAGATATCCGAGATATCTGTGCACCTTTTTCTTTCCATCACGAACACAGCAAATTCTAAACCACGTCACATTTTTAGCATTTCAGCAAGTTGCACCATTTGAATGGACGTGTTGTGTGGCCCAGAAAGGGAACTGTTCACAGCCGCATACTAGAGCAACTGGTGAACTATGCATGTAACCATTTCCCCTCATGCAAGTCTACCTCAGGAAGAAGCAAAGGTGTATTTTCTTCCCACGATACAGCCCTATTGAGGCACGCAATAAAAAACAAAACAAAAAAAAAAAAACTAATCACGCCTGTTCAGAAGGGATCTGACACAAACACCTAAAAACACGCCTTCTTTTAAAAAAACACTGGTTACATCCCATCATCCCTGCAGGAAAGCGGTCGCCCGGCCTCACCTGAGTTCTGTACCGAAGGTTTTGAGGGAGAAGTTGAGGGGGTTGGTGGACGCGGCAGAAGGCCCTCGGGCTGATTGGATCCCCACCATACCCCCGCCATCTGTCTCTGTCTCCATGGCGAAGTCGTTGCGGACCTGCTCCATGCTGTCACTTAGCTTCTCGAGAACCAGCGCGTCTGAAATACAACACCAGCCATTAATAATAATAATATAATAATAACAATAACAATAACTAATAATAACAATAATAATAATAATAGGGCATTACTCATATCACCACAACTGTTTTAAAGGACCTCGTCTGTATCCATTGTTTGTTGAGGAAGTGAGGCTGTAATGACCCTGAGTGGATTCCAGACTAAAGCGATGAAATGTTTCGAGTTACCCAGAATGCTATTTGCAGCAGAGCAGATGTCTATGGGTTCACGAGCAGCGCTCTGACCATCAGAAAATACACTATATAGCCTTTCAGAGGGCTAAACATAACTGTTCATCTCTGAATGAAAGCAGCTGGGAAAGTGGGGGAGCGTTTCATAAAGGCTTCACGGTCATGCTGTCACACTCGAAGCAGGAGGAGGAGGCTGGCTGCGACCACAGAGCTGTTGCTCACACTGGATGACACTGATCACAGTCCTTTTGCTGGGTGAAAAGCTTTGAACCCTTTGAGCTCACATATTCAGATAAAGACAAATCTTTTTTATCCCCTCCAACCCAGTGTCAGCTATAATCAATAAAGCAAATGAGTCGACGGCAGAAAAACAGTTACACATGTTGCAGCACCGTTTGCTTGGGTGTGCTGTTATCTAAAGCTTCATAGTCAGTGTTATTATTATTATTATTATTATCATTATTATTATTATCATTAGTCTTGCTCTTTGGCTGCACTGTGAAGTAAAGTCATGTTAATCTTTCACCAGCCATACAAAAAGAGAAACATTTTAACGTGCTCTGTGCAGAGAGAGGGAACATTCCTCGTTACTGAAAACCAGGCTGATTTCACAGGTCTTTCCCTCACCCACACATTTCAACACAGCTCGCTGACAACAAGGCCAAGGACTCCAGAGACAAGAAGTAACACAGGATGTGAAAAAAATGTAGAAAAACAAAATATCGGACTACTTTCATGCACTTCTGTATTCCGTTTCTTCACTTTCAGGCACAGCTACATTGGTCTTTGGAGGATTGGTGCTGAAATTATTTGCCTTGTGCGTAGTATTGCAATATTTTTTTACCAAATAGCTCACAAGTTACAAGTGACACCTTATTTGTGCCTTTTTTAAGACCGATTTACAGCAAGATCATTTTTTAAAAGAAAAACATAAAAACATTAACCCTGTGTATGTGATGACAGGAAAAGGAAGAGGTCGTCACAGTTCACATCTCTCAGCTGCAACAAGTCTATCACATATTAATACAGATGTAGATAGATAGATAGATAGATAGATAGATATTATCTTATATTATATATATTATTATATATAGTGTAACTAACTATGAACAGATTTAAAAGACCAGGAGAAGAAAAAAACTCTCAATATGGTGATAACAAAAATACTACAGTATATCTTATGTTACAATATTAACCTTTTCATTTCCAGGTTGAAACACATTGTTTTTAAGCCTCATGATTAATGCATTTATTCTGCACAGTGGCAGATTCTTATAAGCACACCTGGAGCTTGAGAAGCACTCCTGATAACATTGTCGTTTCTTTGAGTGCAAATAAAAACACACCTCGATGAGGCGGACTCCTTGTGAACTCCATTCTTCTGCCCGTTGATGATTTCTCATTTAATCGGCACTTGACACAGCCCTGCCCACGCGCTCCTCCAGCAGGAACCCGGCAACTAAATAATGACTCCACTCGTCTGAATATGAATCCATTAGATGCAGATGTTTACTGTCAGCTGTTGCCTGGATTTAACGCTGTATGTGTGTGTGTGTGTGTGTATGTATGTGTATGTGTACCTACATACCATTGTCTTTGCCTACAAGGCCGGTGGGGGAGTATACCAGGGTCGTCAGGGAGCTCCAGCTGTCTCTCAGCCCGGAGCCTCGCGTGCTGCTGTACTCCCAACGTTTCTGCTGCAGCTGCTGGAGCCAGTAATGCATCACCTGCCTGTTCGGAGCCTAGAAAGAACACAAACACACACACACGCAAATTGAACACTTGCACAAGATGACACAAGAACCACCAGCCAGTGATGAGCTGAGAGGTTAAAAGGCAACTCAGACATCAGTGTTAAAGCATGGACATCTGAGCCAGGAAGAGGAGAACATCTGTGGGATTAAATAAAACACACAAAACAGTGCAAGGCCACTTTAAGTAGCAGGTCACTATTAAAATCTGTCATGTGAACCAACCCAGACGCCGGTTTCAGTCTCAGTTCCAGCCTCGGGCCTCGCAAGCTGTTTGGTATTAACTAGTCAGACCATCTGCTGAAGAGGCAGGCAGACTCGGGCTGAGTGAAACCAGAGGCACCTGCCCTGGATCTGGAGGCGTCACAGTCACATGACAAGGAGAAAGCAACAGGGCCCATCACATGAGCGATACTGTGACCCTTTGAGGAGCAGGAGATGTCATGAGGGCGGGTGAGCTAATGCACATCAGAGCCTAAAATTATCTCCGCCATGTAAACATTGGCAGTGTGTGCTGACTGGGCTCGATCCACGTGTGTGTGTGTGTGTGTGTGTGTGTGTGAGGGATTTTTGTCTTTTAAAAATCAGCGTTTCTTTTTAAGGAAAAGTTGTCAGATCACCTCCGTGTCAGCAGAAATGTGTGCAGGTCTGACTCAAAGCCGAGCTGAGAATAAATCTGTCCAGCTCTGAATGGGTGTGTCTGCTTTTCCATTGTGAGAAAGAAAGTGACAGGCTGACAGCAGCGGCGCGGGGCAGTGCTGCTGCTGCACATGATGAAAAGTTTCTACCTTCAGCAGGAACTCCTTCTCGGCGGTCCGGATCTCAAACTGCCCCTCTTCCGCCTCCACGTCGTAGCTGAAGCACGCGTCGCCGATCTCGATGTGTCCGAGCGGCAGCGCGTCCTGGGGAGTCTTGAAGTAGTACAAGTAACACTTCCTCGGATCGTACACGAACCACCTCGTCTTGTACCCCCTCAGAGGCCCCTTGCCGGACAGCTTGTTCAGGTAGCCGCACAGCTTGGACGCCTGCTCCTTGCTCCCCTCGACCTCGGCCACGTCCACGGAGCGGTACGCCACGATGCGGGCAGCCGCGCAGGAGTTCGCCTCGCCGCCATCCTCCTCTTCGTGCATCTTTCCCCAAAGTTTCTTCTTCGTGCAGCGCAGCGGATGCCCACTCCTGCTTCCACCCGCATGACTGCCTGCCTACCGGAGCGGGGCACCATGGGAGATGTAGTCTGAGGCGACGGTGACGTGGTGGTGGTGGTGGGGGTGAAGGGTGAGGAAGGCGCGAGGAGGACCGCAGGGAACCGCTGGGTGGCGCTGTTTGAGCAGATGTTTGACCTGAGAGGAGGCAGCATCTGGACCACATGATCCTAATCCAAGAAAAGAAAAAGGCCAATTTAGACATGTAGAATTGTTGACATATAATACTAATACTAATATAAATAAATAAATAAATAATACTAATAATAAGAAGAATACTCTATATTTATTCAGCACTCTTCAAAGTCACAAGGTGCTCTACATAGGTGGACATGGATTAAAACATTTCAGGACTGAGGCAAATAAAATCAGACAACTGAAATAATACAAAAATAAAATCAACAATAATATTATATGAAAACAATACCATCAGTAAACAGATAAGTCATCTTGGAAATTAAATGGAATATGTATATATATATAATATATATAGCTTTTTATGAAGCTTTTAAAGCTGTTTGCATAGTGGCTTAAAATATATCACTAAAGTCTAATTTAATTCAATTTAAACATCTCACAAATTAGAAATGTTAGTTAGACAAAATCCACATTCCAAGATTGTACAGTGAACATGGCTGGATTAATCTGTTAGAGGAGCCACAGGTTAATAAGTTTGCTTTCGGACCCCTGTTGTGCACCACATTACCCACAGCAGATCGCCATAGTGGCTTCAATATGTGGACACAAATCCAGTGGAAATACTTTGATCATTTACTCGGGTAAAAATACCAAAGCTACTCAAATTACAAATCTTGCTCTCAGCAGTGAAATGACTTTACTATTATCAGAAAAACATATTTAAAGTATCAGAAGCAATGATCACTCAAAGGGCTCAGTTTCAACCAAACTATTTCATGTATTTCACGCTCAGTGATCTAGCTTAGCCTTCTTCCTCTCCCCGTATCTCCTGTCTTTATCTGTACTGTCAATATGTCCGATCAAAGTGAAAATGTAAATTAAGATATGCAAAACCAGTCAAAAAATAAACTACAACATTTTCAAGTAGCAAATGAAATGAAGTGGAAATATTGAAATACAAGATGAGCACCTGCAGCATTTTATCACAGTGTGAACAGGGTTTTTTTTTTTTCTTTAGATAATGAGATCAGTCACTTCACTTTCTGCTCTTTGTAGGGGCCACGGTGTATTGACCAATAAATCAAACTAGTCTCCAGCTGTTTTATCACCAATTTATAATCTGTGATTCTGAGGTGCACTTAACTTGGTGTTATTCACAGTGCGACTCATACAGGAAAACTGAGGTCCATGACAGACTGGAGTTAAGCCTGTGGGGACATTTCCTACTGCAAGCTATTCGAGATGCTTCAGGCTGATTGACAGTTGTACGTGTAGACAACCAACATGTTACAACATGATGCATGTGGGTCCTGGAAAAGACTGGCCTCATGCTTTGAAGAAGACGTATTTAAACTCTTCTTGACAAAGACATTAGAGCTTTCTCTTTGTTAATTGTTGCAAAACCCCCAAACATCCGTGATAACCGTGTAACTTGTGTTTTATTACGTGATTATTTTGGTCAGCTCTAACCCACTTTTGTGAGAGTTTGTTTGGTCCTGAGGTTGCTCATTTCACCCGACAGTTTAAAGGACAGCACAAGCAGACGAGATGGGACTTTGTTGTAATGACATTTTACAGGCGTCAACTGACTTGTGACCTTTTAAAGACCACATCGCCCTCGTGGGTACAGCCAGTGAGACAGAACAAAAAAAAAAGATCTTAAAGACCTTTTGTATGGCGACTGTCTGATAACTCTACTCCCTCTTACATACCCACTTGCCTCACTGCTGCTGAAGATAAAATACATTTCTTTGTTGCTCGCACACCGTTAACATTGTAAGGTATTACGCACGCAATATTGAACGTTACAAACACGGAACGGGTGATAGCATTTGACCCCAAACCTCTCCACGCCCCCAGAGGAGCACATAATGACTCATAAAGACATTTAAGCACTGTAGGGATGATGTTGAAATTCTAACTCATACTACTGTAGCAATACTTACTCATACATGGAACATAATAGCACAATCACTGGGCAAATGGTGGCTGGGTGGATGGATCATAATCCTTTCACTTATGAGAACTAAGGGGGGAAATAAACTTTGCTGACGTTCACACACTGATCACACCTTCAGAGACAGGAGTGACTGGCTGCATACAGGGAAAAGTAGCAGTGCGTCATCTGAGATCAATGTCAACATCGGGGAATACTGAAATCCAGTGTCATCCCGCTCAGTATGACACAGACTGTCTTTCTAGTTATCGTTTCTCCCCCACTGGGAGTTCCTACTGCTCATCGCTGAGCAGAAACCAATGCAGGTGATTCATGTGGACTCTCTCAGCCATGGAAGGGAATGAGTTATTCATGATTTGTGGCAACCTTAAAAACAAGGCTGGGAAACATCTCATCTTATTAGAAGTTTGTTTATGCCCCCGAAAAACATCTGCATACTCAGTCAATCTTCCTAAATATTTCCAGCCATGATCTGGATTTATTGCAAACCCAGGACAAGAGACACAGGAGACCAACTTCTGACGCAATTTATCTCCCATTACTACAGTAATCAGACAGTCTGTGGGTAAAACATCACCTCTTGCAAGCCAACGCGCTCATGTGCACACAAACCACAGTTTCTGTACAGCCTACTTTCCGTTTCTCTTCAGGAAGGAAGGCTTGCTTTGTTCAGCAGCCCTTAGCTGTCTCTGTCATGCAAATGAGCTCTATGAACTCTGCTGTGCCGTTGCCTCAACAGTAGGCTTTCCAAGGCAGTGGAAAAATATGTGTAATTGTAAATGTCATCTGTCTATATCTCCCCTGTAGGGTCGCACTCCCTCAGAGCAGCGTCAGTTGGAGGTGAGAGAGCGTTCAGAAGTTGAGAGAAGTATTTTAATGTTTGCTGAAATGACACCAGGTTCAAACCTGGCATTCTCAAGGAAAGGTGTGTACCCCACCTCATTTGAAATGCCTTATAATATCAGTATGTGAGGTTTGTATTAAACTAACAAAAAAGTCTCACTGTCCATTTCTATTGTGTTTTTCCAGGTATTGAAAGGAATTGCTGTGTGCTGTGCAAACAACAGAAACCCAGATCTGACAGGGTCTGCCACTTTTCGGGGTCAAGGACGAAGGATCAGAAACATACAAAATCCCCTTGCCTTAGGACCTGTCTGACCTTTTGCTTCAAGGTAAGCACTGCTGCTAGATCATCGCCACGCTCACAAAAACTGGGCCCTTACTGCTTTAATGACTAACGTATCAACCGTATATCTGCATGCAAAGCAACAGTTTGCCTAACATCAGTGTGACATTACAGCAGAGGAGCTCAGTGTAAATAAAAGTCTTGCTGGATGAAAAGGGAAAGCAGCCTTATTTGTGTGTGAGTCTGAATGGACTTTGGACATTGTGGATTCTGAATAGTTTTTGTGGATCTCGTTAAATCAGTTGATTAAATATTGTGATGTAACAGTGAATAAATATGGCACGGTAAATGTTTAAAATGAATGAATGGATGATCATGTGTTTTTCTTGCTGCACCGGTATTGAGCCTAACATTACAATGAGAACACTGAGTCTCTTTTAGTCTCTGGTCAACGCCTCCTGGAAAATAAGCAAATCAGTCAGCTAAAATACAGCCACACCGAGTGCGAATGCTGGTGTGGTTTCAAATGAATGCTGGTGTGGCTTCAACGGCCTCTCTGTGTGGCTTTTATTAGGACCGGGCGAGGATGGAGCATAGGGAACCGCCAGTGGATCCTCCGGCTGAAGGGGCTGAAGGGAGACTCAGAGAACTGGCCTCAAAATGGTTTATAGACACTCAGGTGCCCCTCATCGTCCACAACGGCTTCTTCCCCACCTGGTTCCTGGGATTTATCACAAGAAAGTAAGGACTCCTTCAGCAAACATTTCACTATATGGTCCAAATAAATCTTGATTGGAGGTTTTTTTACACGTCAAACTAATATTTTGATGGTCACGAATTAACTGTAAGGCTCAATATTAGAATAATGTTTTTGTGAACAGAGATATATCCTCTATAAGTGCTATATATTCTATATTTATGTAGACCATACTGGATTTTTTTTTTTTTGCATAAAAGGTGTTTTTTATTTGTCAAGCAGATGCATTTTATCGTTTATTATTGCAGCTCTATTATAGAAAGTTTGTGAAAGAATTTATGTGTCAGTGATATTTTAGTAAAGCAGACATTTTAGACAAGTCTCCTCAGTGCCGAAAACAAGCAGCTCTTCTGGCACTAAAATATACCGTCCTTATCTCTGGAGGATTGTGGATTCAACTAACTTTTTCTGGTGGAAAGTGTCCACTTAGCAACACGCCCTCTGACACCTACTGTCCTCTTGTCTGACAGACATAGACACCTACATAAAAGGCACAAAGGACACTTTCGTCAGAGCCTGCATACTGTCTAGGTAGATGACAGGTTTATGGAAACCAAATTGATTTTCCTTTGATGCAATACAATTTCCAAGGTGAATTACGTGATCCGCCTTGCTCAGCTTGAAATCTACCCACCGTTCCTGTAAACTCAGGCCAAATAGGGTTTTGGGAAACACTTTCTTGGTTTTGGGATTTAAAGTTTGTTGTGGTCTTTCTACAGAGATGCTGAAGAAATCCTCAGAGAGAAGGAGCTGGGCTGTTTCTTAATCCGCCTCAGTGATAAGGCCATCGGATACATTCTGTCTTATAGGTGAGAGTTGGTTTACTCTGAACAGCCTGTTGCAGAGTTGAGCTCTGATCACGTTTTTTTCTTTGGAAATGAACTGACTTACCACGAAAACTCAGCATGTTTTTGAATGCAACAGCTTTTTGCCAGTAATTCCCTGTATATTTAATTCTTGCTAATAATATTCATGCATTATTTCATATAAACTTTCACAAATCACTACTGCTTCTTCAAATTTTAAAGTTTTGATATAATCAGTATTGCAAAGACCCCATGATGTCAGGATTTTTTAGTCAGGTCTGTTGTTATGTTTTTGCAAATCGTGCTTCTGAGCAATTTGTTAGCAAGTTGTTTTATCAGTGGACAAAATACACAAACCAGATGCACATTTATCTGGCACTGAATGAAACATCATACCGTTTACATTTTCACTCCCACTTGAATTTGTCTCACTTTTCAGCCAAAGTCTTGTGTTTTTTTATGTAATGTAATCAGTTTTCCCATTTTGGAATTAAAAACTAGGCCACTCTAGTGATAACATGGGACTAACAAGAATGTGCTGTGAGAAGTAGAGGCTCTAACAGACGTTTTCTCTTCCTGTTGCAGAGGCAGGGACCGGTGTCGACACTTTGTGATAAACCAGACCGAATCAGGGCAGTTTGTAGTCTGCGGAGACACCGAGGGCCACAACACCGTCTCTCACCTCATAGAGTACTACAAGACGAGCCCCATTCAGCCATTTGGCGAGTACCTGACATCCGCATGCTTTGAGGTGAGACAGAACTCCTTAGTCACTTTCTTTGAGTAACACCGACCCAGAGCGAAGGGCTAACAGGTGCTTTTGTTGTTGCAGGCGCTGAATGAAGAGCTGTATGATATCATTCAGGTTAGCCCTAAAGACAAGCCTCCAGTCACTGCAAGAGCTGTGAAGAACACGCAAAAACATCAGATTAACTCAGGCTCAGAGCAGCCGCCGACACGGCCGCCAAAGGGCAACAGGACACACGAGGTGAGTACAGTCTTTGAGTTAAAGGGAAATAATTCTACCTAGTAAGTTACGCTGAAATCATGGCTGTATTAATGTCTCTTAATTTAAAGACTTAAAGAACCTGGCTTGTTTTGTAAAATAGGAAGTACCACCTTTGCCTCGGAGGAGCAGGAACCTCGACGCTGCCCCCCTGATCGACCCGGACAAGGTTTTGTACGCTCAGCTCAGGAAGCAATCGCCCAGGGAGATCCCAAGATTCCAGCACATCTGTCAGGACAATTTAGCTGGAAATAATCTGGGGAGAGCTGAGAAATCCACGAGCCAGGATCAGAAAACGAGGAGGTGCAGCCCTCCTTCTGGACCGGAAACTGTTTACTCTGAGCTGGGCCTGCTGGACAGCAAGAGCAGGTCTTTACCCCTTCTGGACAGCAGCTCTGACGGGGAGCAGTCTTACAGGCTGAGCGCACCCCCCCACACATCACAGAGACTTTCCCCAAAGCCTCCCAGACCGGCCGCTTGTTACGGCCCAGAGAGGACAGATGTGTGCAGCAGGCCGAGCAGCAGCCACAGCTTGGAGTACATGGATGATGCCGCCGTCTACCACCTGGCCGGCAGGCCTACCAGCCCACACGCTACATACTCTGAGACAAGGCCGCCGACATCAGAGCGGCACAGTGATTCAGTGTACACCAAGGTCTCCGGCGAAGCCCTTGTCAGCCACCTCTCTCATGTCAATACATACGAGCTGATCCCTGGTCACGAGAACGCAGCCAGTCCTAAACCCAACAGCAACACGTACGAGCCTCTGGAGGACATCAGGCCCAAACACCACAACTCATCCTGGGGGTTAAAGGTTAGTTATGTACTTAAAATGCTTTCAGTTAAATATTTTAACTTAGATACCTCACAAAAGTTGCATTTAATTATCATTATTGATTAATATTTTTTTTTGCCTTCTCCAGAATGATAAATGGAAATGGCTGTTCCCTGAGGTCAAGAGGAAATGGTGACGAGGTTTCCTTACCAGCTACTGAAGAAAATGTTCACTAATTTATGCTAACACTAAAATGTTCCTGCCAGATATACACTCTGTGAAAGTCTCTTTTGTATTTTATATAGCATGGGCTCACATGTCCACAGCTATTAAAATGACACCTTCTGTATATTTGCTTCTTAATGTATTTATTTAAATATTATTTCCTTTTCTGTTCCACGTGCAAACCAACATGCTGAATAAAACTGTCCAAAGTGTGCTGAATGTTACAAAACAAACAATCGTGTCAGTAAATGCAAATCCATAAATGGGACATTCAAAATGGAGAACTCATAATTTTTTTTTCTTTCTCAAAAGCTCAGATTAAGAGAGAAAGGGTGTTCTGTGTTTATGACAGAGCTTTGAAAATATTTTGACTACAGGCTGCTACCGTCAATGCTGCTCTTCATCAACAGGAAACTTTATTTGCATACAGATCTCAAATGCCTGTATACGACAGCAATGGGGAAGTGGGTCGAAGTTGTCGAAATGTCGTTTATTATCTTTTATCATCTGCTGCTCTTTTATTCTCTAATTATAGTTTTAGTGGAAGTCACTCAAATGATAGCATACTTCAGAGGCCTTTCTGTGTACTTTCCATGCTCATAGTTATCTTTACAGGCCATTAAATACATTAACAGCTGCACATTAATTTATGTAGAATTTGGGTTAGAGTAGCGATAGATAAATAAATAAGGTGTTTCCCCTTGAAGTGATGATATGCAAATAAGGACACACTCACCCTCTAAAATATTAAAACAGTCAGTGTGGGAGACCAACAATATTTTGACATTTCTGTGTCTGAAATGTTATTTTGACATTTTCTCTTTCACAACTTACATGCAGATGATAGAGTACTGCTGGGAAACAGAAGGAAGTGTGTGTTGCTTCTTTTGACAGATGTCATAAGTGTATCAGTGGGTTTCTCAACCTGCCAATAACACTATTGTACCGGGTATAGTGTTAACACTTAAGAATTATCCACACCAAAGCTAATGAATTTTTGAAAGCTCTATAAACCAACTTTAGACGAAGTGCATTATAAAACATGAACTTATACTAACTATGTACTGCTCATGACTGTGTTCAAAACTAATGAAGACATGCCTATTCTTGAGGGTTTATTCTTAAAAAAAAAAAAAACTGTCTTCTCTACTTTCTTATTTACTTCTGTAGCTTTCAGCCAGATCAAGGCCTTCAAGGCCTTCAGATGGAGTTATCTCAGTTGTTATGAAAAATTAAAAGGCATTGCTAAAAAGTAAATATGAGGAATAATTCATATAAAATAGAAGACTTTTTTTCAGATGATGAAAACTGATGTTACATTGTCAGTCATTTTTTATCAGTTTATACACCAGTTACAGAGGCTTCACAGGAGGAGTTATAGTTGCTGACAAATACATTAAACACTCACAGTTTCATACTATGGTGCGTCATAGTGTGTCATAAGCTATCTTTCTGATGTCTATATACTGCTCATATATGCAAAATAAGGTAAAGTTCGTTTATCATTTTTAAGAAAAAGTAAATATCTCGCAGCAGCACCAACTTCCTTAAGCAGCCTGTGAGACCTCCACCGTCATCGTGCAGTGAAAGCTTGAGACACCATCTTAAATCAGATCAAATTAAAACAGACAATGTCCCACAGAGAGAAACCAGTGTGAGTTTCACACACTGTTTGGCTGCTCTCATCCTCAGAAACAGTTGCTAACAGTGGTGGCGGCTTTACAGCCTCCAGTATCACATTGCACCAGAAGCTTCTCTGCTGGAATCATAATTAACAGATGTTCTCTGCGAGACCAGTAATTAATGAAGCCACACAATCGGCACTGTATTGCCCTGAATATTTGAAACTGCCCTCATAAAGGGAAATGGAGATAATGGAGTGAGGAATTAACTGGCTGCTCTGATGACTGCACACTGCTCAACTGACTTCAACACCCTCCACTTTCAGGCCAAAGAAGACGCTCTTTTTTCTTCGTACACACATATTTTGGTGTTGATCTTCATTGTGCTTTTTTTTTGTATGCTGTCACACACAAGATCCAGCCTATAGACTATAGCCAATAGACTATTGCACAATACTCATTGCAGTGTTTGTTATCGCCTTTAAGTTTCCTCACAACGCACTAGAGGTGAAATGGTCTCCATCATGAGATGTTATCTTGTGTTTCTCTAGCCATGCTAAAATTTTATCTTGTGTTTCTCTAGCCAGCAGCCTGTGTCCCAATTTCAACTTCTTAATGTTATTATCAACTTCTTAACTCAGCTTAATGTTATCAAACTCAGCACTCAAACTCAAAAAAAAAAAACAGGTCACTGAGTCTTTTTGCTGCTATTGCACTTCGCAGTAAAGACATAAAGATGACTCGGTCGTGACTCTCAGCAGATGCACGGCCTCAACGTCTTGGTGGCTGATGACTCACTGGTACAACCTGAACTGAGAACACAGAAGTGTACAAAAACAATATGCTGTACTCCGTATGTACGATGCAAATCTGTACCCTACAGCCCAGAAACCAGGACCCGTTAATCATAAACCAACGTTGCCGAGGCCGTTTCTTACAGCTCTGCCGCTGAGATTAACTGTGTGTGCAGGATGTAATCACGCCTGCGAGTGCTGAGGCAGCTCACTCCTAATGATCACATCCTGCTTTACAAGTTATTACAGCTCAGCTCATATGATGGGCTATGCAGGGCCACAGTCATTTCCTGATCTTTACTGTGCACACTCCTTGAACATCACGGGTGAGTGGGTTGAGTTGAACTGGCTATGTGGGACAGGATGTCCTTTATTTAAGGAGTACTTCAAGCTTTTTCAGTGACAAGAAAATTCACACAACACACAGGAGAAAAACAAACATTTATTCAAAGTAAGACAAATACCTGAAGTCAAGTAAAATACTGTAACATGTGTATCCAAAAGATGGCTGTATGTAATATCTCACTATAATGGCTGTGGCAGAAGATGAAAGCTACCAATATTAGTCCAGATGACAGAGCCCTTCATTCAACTTGAGAACAGTAAGATATGATTGTTATCGTGTTCCAGTTCCACACGCAAAGACACACCACCTAAACTGAGTAAAAGCAACACACTAAAACTGCGCATGTAGAAATATTGCATAGCTCATATAAAATACACATGTATGCCCTTAATGCCAACGCTGTGCTTTCATTCACCTCAGGCTTTGTCCTTAGCCGTGTAAATACTTCATATTTAGTGTGTCATTTTAGGAAGACTTCGCTGGGGTATCTCATGTGCAATATAGGTAGATGATCATTTTATGCATCCTTGAATGTGCTCGACAGGCAGCAATCGACAGGCAGCAATCCAGAGTCTGGCTCATTTCGCACGCACATTTCATTTCATCGATCATAGGAACACCAGGACAGCCTTTCCTCCCAACAAGAGACCAATCAAGGTCAAGCCCTTTTCTGAGTGGTAAAGAAAAAAATACAAGAAATTCAGCTTTATCCAGTATTTTGCGCTCTAACTAGGCAGACTTCACTGAGGTCGGAGGTCGAGAGGACTGTACTGTGTTTTTTTTTTTTTTTTTACAATGATGAAGGGAGACAGGCACTAGGCACTGTGCTGTGGCCAGGACAGGGTGCAGGTGCAGGTAGAGTTACGTTCACAGGTTCACCACGCTGCCGACCAGTTCCTGCCTTTCAAGGAAACCTTCCAGGAGTCCTCTCAGATTCGAATGTGGAAAGTACTGGAATGACAAAAAGAGAAAATATGAGGGGCCGGCATTGAAAAGGTATCAGTGTTATGCATGTAAACGTACTGACTTACTGCGTATTTGAGTACAAACACACAGAAATCAGGAATGGTGTGTTCATATTTCAGTGTGGACAGACAGCTGTGATCCCATTTGCATATAAATGAATGGGCATAGCGGTGACTCAGGATTAAAGTGAAGTTGTTAGGCTGACAGTTAAGTGATGAAAATGTTTACCAGCCATCTGGGTAATGAAAACTGGAACACACTCATGCATCACTGCAGCATGAGGAGTAATCAATGTATTGCCTGATGTTCATACAGACGCAGGTGCATACAGTGTGCTGACAAACAACACATTAATACATCATTTGTCTGTTTGGTGAGGTACATTTAATTACCTTAAAAAGTCAGGAGCTCGAGATATCATATTTTCAAAGTCCGCAAAGGAGAGTTTGTTGTCTCCATCCAAATCCGCCTCCTCGATGGCCTTCTCACACACCAGCACCACCTCCTCAGGGGTCAGCTCCTCCTTCGTCAGCTTATTCAGAGTCTTTTCCAGGTCCTCTTTGCACAGGTAATTATCCACATTGAAATCTGTGGACAACAGGGATTTATTGCAAATGATCTTTTTTTGTTTGTTTGTTTGTTTTTTTATGATGGAGTTCTTGGAAATTTGAACAATTGGAATGGATGTTTTAGAAATGTGCCGTCACCGTATATTTTGAAGGCATAAATAGCCTTGAGTTCCCTTGGAGCCATTTCACTGAGGACTGAGAACATGTCCACAAACTCATTGAAGCTGAGATTCCCCATCCCGTCCTCTGAGAAAGACTCCACGATCCTGTTGCGGAATGGGTTTTCCTACAGATGACGGGGATAACAGCATTAATGTATATCAGTGCGAATGTTGGTAGACAATATGCAAATGTAACTGCTATACAAACCATGTGGTTTAGATACAAAGTAAGTATGATAAAAATACTCTAAAGGAACTATATATTTTTACATGCCGATATCACATCAGGCGCTCCAAAAGTATTAACTGGTAGGTGTATTCTGCTGATCACAAGGTAACTGAAAAGGGCTGACTCCCTCTCTTTGCTTGTATGGTGAAGCCAATATTTTCCTCTCCGTTGCTCAACCATAAGTTGCTACTAGGGATTTTATATCCAAGGTAATTAGCTGATTTGACACAACTTGTAATCACGCGCCATCAAAAGAGACATGTAATCTCGTGAAGACTGTACCTGTGAGCAATAAAAGCACAGCTGTTGTCTGGAGGATGGTTACGATGTTTGAGCTTAACACAAGCTCAGCAAAAGAAGCCGCTTATACAAACAGCACTCGGCCATCAAAAGCGCTGCCATTTTTAACTGCATATCCAAAGACACGTCAGCACAGACACAATCAGCCCAGTCTACTCAACACAGCTCTTTAAAACTGAGCAGGAAATGTATTTATGAAGCTGTAGAGGACTTTGGGTGACTGTGATCTTCCTCCTGCCATCCTTGCTGGCCCAGCAATCACACGACATTTTAACGGGTGAGGGCCAATTTTGCCCAGAGGATTATGAGTCTCTGTGCTTAAAACATTTGGCGGATAAAGACTGTAAGAGAAAAATGGAGGTAAATGCGGCTGTGATGTTGTGCCTGTTGTGTCTTTTCAAACTGCGGGTGCTTAAAAATAGGAGGAAATGCATCAGTCAGGACAGAGAGGCTGTGCGCTTCATGGCACATTAACTTTCATAAGCTAAGCCTGTCATACAATCAGATCAGTGATGATGATGGTTAAAAATCAATTCTGTCCTCTCAAAGCGAGTGTGTATTGATTAGGTGTCTGCCCACATGAGCAGTGGGTGCCGCGTTTGTTTTAGAGTGTCCTTACAGCGCGATCCAAAATAAGACAACACAATACCAGTGCGAGCTGCTGGTGAAAAATGAAGTGCGGGTAAAAAGAGACTGACGCATTAGGAAAGATTTCAGTGATTTTTTTTTTTTACCTTTAACTCCGGCATGTTGACTATTAAGGCTAAAGGCAGTTTACAGTCAGGATCATTGGTGTAGTCCATTGGTACAAGATGTGGAGCCAACTCATGGTATCTGCCGTGCAACCTAGAACAGAAAATAGAAACACTTTTTGAACAATTATGCTTATTTTTATCCTTCTGGCTTACTCAGCCAGAAGGATGAAAATAAACATAATTGTAACCCCCCAAAAAACCCCAAAAACAAAACAAAACAAAAAAACAAGCCATATATTGAGATGAAAAAACGAGCACATTTACATGTTTTAATAAGTTAATCAAAGATAAACTAGCTACAGCTGGCTGTGATGGTTTTATTAGAGAAATAATGTAAAATACTATATATTTCCACTACAGTAAAACACAGCTATATAAAGGTGACAAAATCTGAGTATGACAACATGCTGAAGCTGAATAAATTACTCTTTAAACACTATTTTTACTTTACACTTTTGAACCTCTCTTTCACTCTCCTGTCCTTGTCCTATCCTCCGGTTAAAACCTTGAATTTTATGTCATTCATTATTGATAATAATAATAATAATAATAATAACAATAATATCTGTAATAACTGCAAAGACGCTGTAAGAGTGATAAGCACATGATGTCGGGGAGGTCTGTGCTTATCTACACGCCCCTTTCACTTTGTTCTTTGACTAATCCTGTCATGGCATTCCTTGATTGCCAGAGCGGAGCAATTTATCAGCAGGGACACTGGTATTAGAGGACAAACTCGCCACAATTAAATGGGATAAACCTGTCAGAGTGATAGAGTTTCATGTGCACACTGGAGCAAATGCACCCGTAAACCCGCAGTTCTAATGTAGCATAACTCCTGAGCGTGTTTGGGCTGCACAGTTTCTGCAAATCCAACCTGTTTCTCTGTTGTTACATAACTGTGCTGTGAGTGCCGCAGCTGGGGACAGAAACATCAAGTGTTTTATGAAGGTCATAAAGTGCAGGACCCAATTACGCCCTCTGCTGATTGTCAATTTTGTTTCCAGTCCACTGATGGCCCCGGAATCAAACTCAATTCAGTATCTCTGAAACGAAACAAGCTCATTTATGCTATGTGTTACTAAGTGGAAAAAGGAGAGAAAAATGACAAATACTTTGCTTTGTTAGAAAAAACAAACCTGTGTTAAACGTATCTAACGTAGCACTGTAACATTCTCGAGTATCAGCATTTAATTTCTGTAAGTAGCTCTTTATCTCCCAACATCTAGAACCACTGATAAAAGATACTGAAATGTGAGCATCGCTGGCCATTAAAATGAAAGTTTCATTTATGCCCGTCACTGAGGGGGTGAGTGACTGGAAGGGAGAGATGATGCTGCCCGATGAGTCACGATACCTCGTCCAATCTCGGAAAATGCGCTGGTATTATTTTCCTTTTTTTTTTTAACATGTTGAGGTGGCACATTTCAGGAGAGGCAGAAATGTGACACTTCATCGGGTGGCACTGAAAACAACACCAGAGTCAAAAGGTAAACATGACTTTAGGTAATGCGTTTAGTTGATGGGGTGATATAAGAAGATAATGGGTTGGATAATGAGGAGGATGAGAGGATCATTTAGGATGTCAGAGTGTACAAGGAAATTTAGCAGCCACTAAATGATACATGGCAGTATAGTAATTCTATACAAAAATGACCTCAAGCCTCATAAGCTTCACTTTGTATTATTTAACACTTCATCAACATTAACATTTTCTGACTGATATTTTGATGATACTAACACAACATAGACATGTTACAGTTATGATTTATAATTTAAAATAAGCTGATGTAGATATCAGTTACATCAGGCCAAATGCAATATTTCCTCTGTATAGGTGGAACAGTACATGATATGCCACCTACAATGACAAAGCTTGTGCTTAGTAATGAATTGTTTTATACCACATCTTTTTGATTCCCATTTAAAATTCAATGTTTTAAGTCTTGCTAGCCTGTCCTCTTAATCGAATGACACGCCTCATCATGTTTACACTCTAAGTATGACAAAATAGCTGTTTCTCAAGTGGGAATTTGTCTGCTCAGAGGACTTGGCACAGCTCACACATGTGAAACACTTAATTGTTCCAACTGGAGCCAAATGCACACCGAAGAGGTAATCTATTTCATAGAGTCCCTTATAATGAGAGCAATTGTTTGTGATTTAACATACATTATCACATGTCATGTCTAGAAAAATCAGTGTCCATTTAAAGCACATCTTGCACAGAGCAAGTAGGGAACACAGAGAAATAAAAAGTGCATTTTGGTGAAATTATGTATATGATCTTATAGTTAGAACAGGTTATTTACACATGATCTACTGTACATCTGTGAGTAACGAAATCAGAATGAAAAGGTATAGTTAGTAGGACTCTTACCGCAGAATTTCTTTGCGGGTGAAAAATGTACAGTCCTGCAATGAGAGCAAAACAGCATGTCAAAAACCAAATATGACCAATACTGATGTTTGATAGAGGGCCGTAGTGTATGACAAACTGTTTACGGTACGATAAATATTTCCATCTTCTATAAAAGGGCTCTCAGTGACACATCCGTGAGTCATACAAAATAACATTATGGCTCCTCTGAAGTCACATGAACAACCCTTACTGTAACTCTCGCTGAGGTGTCTGGTGTCTCTCAAATGATGATGCGTGTGGGTGTTGTCACCTGCCACTTGCAATGGGATCCGCCGTTTGTCTGACATGCATGCGTTAGCACACACGTTATCCAAAAGCCCCACAGGTGGCACCTCAACTTACATTATACCCTTGTATCCCTTCTGTCTGAGCTGTGGTCCCGTGTGTGAGAAGCAGAGCGCGGGTAGCTGAGCTCTACAGACAATGTGATTAACAAGAAAAACAAAGCTTCCACTGCCGCATCCACTCAAATCAAAACAAACCTACTGAGGACATTTGGGTTCATCCTAATTGCGTGTGAGTTATGCAAAGTAGTATCTGGCTACTTATTAGAACCAGAATCATTCTGCATGACATCAGATAACGTATCAGATAAAGTAAAGCCTACACACAGATGAGGTGGTAAGCTCAGTCAGCGGGTGTCGAATTGGGTGCTATGTCATAAATATTTTATGCAAAAAAAATAAGATATAAAATGCATTAATAGCCAAGAGGGAAGACAACTAACGAAGCAAACAGGGAGCTACAGCAGGAGGCAGCAGGAGTAACCAGAGAGGCTCTTGAGAACTAAACTGTCTCCTGAGAGTAGAGTTTCACGGCATATCACGCCGGACTTGGCATCAATTATTAAGTCCGCACCCAATCACATGATAAACCTGTGCACACGGGGAAGACGCGGGAAAACCTGGATTACTGTTACAGGGAACAAAAGGTCAGATCTTCTCAGATCCCCGCCCCCTCCCCTCTCCTCTCACCTGTCAAGGCTGAGTAAATATTTGAACAGGGGAGTCATAACTTTAGCGGGAATTGGATTATTTCCTATGATTAATGGATGTGGACCGGGACCACCTGCTGGCATTAGACTGAGGTGTTGATGATCCACAGTGAACATATCAGTAATCCGTCCAGTATTCTTTTGCTTCATTCATTAAATCCCAAACACACGGGTTTACAGTGTCAGGATCAACATCAGGAAAAAAATAAATAAATAGTGATAATATATATGATAATAATAATTATGGGATCTTAAAAAAAAAGAGAAATGCACAGTAAATAATAAATAATAATAATACAAAACAATATGGTCCTTATTCTCTTAATATTTTCGTTGACTGAATTCATCTTAAGGTCTTCACCTTATATCATTTATCATCATACCATTTACATAATGTTACAGAGACAATCTGACGTTACTTGGTGCTTTAACATGATTTTTCCCACATGCCACCCTCCAGCACGCTGCAGGTGGACGCAGCATGTCTTACCTGGTAGGCGTCAAGTTGCTCGTCGGTGAAGATCGTCTGCTTGTTGCCCATCTTAGTCAAACCATCCGCTGCGTGCACACATTGACGACACTGAACGTCCGGAGCCTTTTCTCAATGAAAGGCATGGAGGGGGTGGGAGAGGGGTGGAGGGTCTCCGGAGACAGGACGGCGATCCTGCAAACTCTCAACAAAAAAGAGGGTTGCTCTTGTCGTCCTCACAGGAGATGATGTCCGCCATGACTGCGAAAAGGGGCAGAAGATGCAAAAGCAACGACGACAAAAACAAATGTGGAGGGGTAAAAAAAAAAAAAAAACGTGACAGGTAGAGGAGCAGCAGCGTCCAGGTGCTGAGGAGGAGCCGAGGGGGAGGTGTTTCTGCGGAGTCCAAGAGGAGCCAAGTGATCCGCTCCTCTTTAAGCATCCACCGGAGGCAACAGCAGCCAATAAGACCTCAGCTAAATAAATAAAGAAAGACACTTGAACCAGAACCTGCTGGTAAAGATGGTGCTGTCTAAAACGAAATAAATAAATAATAATAACAATATGGGTATTCTTCTTCTCATCATCATTATTATTATTATTATTACTGATGCATTAATATGTATCAACGTGAAGGATTTTAACTTAACTAACATACAACGCATCATATTTTATCCACTGATCACATGTTTTGTTTAAAGACTGTTCATCTAAGTAAAGTATGGTGACTTCAGATGTGGTATATTTTCATATGAAATGTAAACATATAAAGCGGCATCAAAGAGAGTGGCTACTGATGGGCTGCACTTAAGTACACTGATAATGTGATCAGGCATTAATATAACCCTATAATAAAGAAGATGTCTGATTCTGGCAATTTATTTTAAACCCCTCTCCCATATTAATCGTCTTTTTTATTGTTTATTTATTTATTTATTTTCCCCCCAGAAATACAAATTAACTCTCATTTGTGTGGCTTATTTCACCCCTTGATTTGACTTAGACTTCGCACGCTCATTTGTGCATCATCCCACATTTAATTACCACTTTAAAAAAATCATTTCAGAGAGCTGCCTCCCGACACATGCACTACAAAAACCCGACTCACCGCAGAGGAGTCACTTTCATCCGGCGGCGCTGCAAACGAGGAACACAACTTTTTAATTGAACCTGTTGCACGGAGGCGACATGCAGCAAACTACAGAGGGAGAGGGGGGTGGGCATTTTATTTCAGCCACGTCTTCATCATCGTGAGCTCGGTGTGCATCCACCCACCCACCCCTCCCTCTCCGGCTCTGCAGAGGCTGAGGTCCGTCTCATCCACCTGCGAGCTGCTGCGGCACAGTGAGCGTGTCCCGGCTGCACCGTAGGACACATGCCAGGTTCACATCCCTCCCTCAAGATAATACACAAACCTGCCTTTCCACCGCGTTGCTAAAAAAAAAAAAAAAAAGAAAAGAAAGAAGTGGGAAACCCCCTTTTTGTCTGCTGCTGATAGGTCGCTTTCTTTCCAAGTGGCAAACTTCCCCGCGATGGACTCAAAGCGAGAAAAGGACCAAGGTAAGTTTGGATGGATAGCTTGTTGCTACGTTGCTAGGCTAACCAGCCAGCTAGCCTCGAAGCTAAGCTGCGGCTAGGTGCCCTGTCTGCTACACAACATTTTTACGCGTGTCATCTTCATCATCAGAGGGAGACAGAGGGAGAAGGGGGTGGGGGGGGAAGGATAATTACCATATCATTAAATAACCCACCCACTTTCATCCGGCTGAATCATCCTTGAAGCTAAAATGCACCTAGCTGCCAACATAAGATAGAAACACTCACTGGTGGCTAGCTGTCGAGCTAAGCTAAACAACATCATCTCTTATTTCTGCAGTTGTCAACAAGGGGATGATATGTGTGTGGTGGCTCTGTTTATCCCACCCATGACCCACCCATCACCCATTTTTTCTATTTTTTTTTAGTCCAGACATTTGCAAAATATTAATTTAATTTACATATAAAGTAATTCAATTATGTAAATCTGAGAATATAGCAGAATATAATGAAAAAAATAGACCCAAGCATCATTATTCCTGTTTAACCTGATGAGCCCTTTTCAGTGATGCTTTTCTCCTCAGGGAATCACTGTTTTGTTTTTGTTTTTTTTTTGTGCCGGCTCATGAAAGAGTATTCATGTGTAAGTTAAGAGTGGGGACTGATACTGCCTGAGGAAATTAAACCTGATATAACCTCCTCGGTTTTGTTATTCATCCGTGCAGCTGCCGACCTCATGCCATCACAGACCACGCACGGGACAGTCAATCAGCCTGTTTGTGACCCCTTTTTATAATTTCCCTCTGGAGCTGACAGAGGAGCAAGCTGGGTGCGATGCCAGAAATGAAAATCGTGCTCTGCTTGAATTGGTATTTACTATTTAGAGATGATGACTGCATGGGCTGTTTGATTGTTCCCCAGTAAACAGAGCAGACACAGTGCTTCCAGCAGCTTGCCTTTTTTGCAGCGCTGACTCACATGTGGCAAGATTGTGCTGCATATTCAAGAATAGAAAAGGTGCTGTGTTTTTTTCTGCAGCCTTATCTCTCTGATTCCTCTTCAGATGCCGACTGTGAGAAGATAACTGCTGTGCTGCTCAAGTCACGTACAGGAGAATTTGATCTGGAGTCAATACTGTTTCTCAAACTGCGGAGTCTTGGTGAGATTTAATTCATATCTCATTACTTAAGCTTTAATAAAAATAGCATTATTGTTTGTCATGGTTAATTGTATATCCTACAGGAATACACGACCTCGGCTGCATTGGGGAGTGTGTGACATTGGAGAGACTGGACCTCTCTGGAAATAACATCACAAATTTAGCTCCTCTAGCGTCTCTTCGGCTTCTGTCTGTCCTCAATCTGTCAAACAACAGGATTTCCAATTTAGGTAAGATTTGAGGAGTGATATTTTCTTAATTTCCATGCTGTGTGTTCAGTCATCAAGGAAAATTTTCTAATGCGGTGGTAATGCTTTTGTCATTTCAGAGCCCCTGCGCAGTTGCGAGAATTTACAGAACTTAAACGTGGCTGGTAATGGAATATCCAGGTATGACTAATATAACTATTCACTAAATGTTTACCGTAGATGGATATGTTTGTGCATACATTACTAATTGCATATTTGTTTTATTTTTCATCAGTATTGAGAACCTGCACTGCCTTCAACCTTTGAGAAAGCTAGAAAATATCCGTTTTAAAGACAACACTTACAATTACTCTAATCCAGGTAATCTTTAGTGATGTCATTTGAAGACAATCCAGAAGATGGAAAATCTTGATTAGTGAACTCGCAGTCACTTTCTTTACTTTCTCTCTGTCAGTGTGCAGGAACGCGTCATATAGAACCGTAGTTCTTGAGATGTTCCCCAACATCAAGGTGCTTGATGGTAAGATATTTTCATTGGACAATTTTTTTTTTATAATATATAAACTCTTATGTTAAATGTGTCCCTGGAGATCCCTGTTAAATCAAATCTGTTTAAATTGTAGGTGAGAGAGTGGTCGGACGTGGGAGTGACTTGTACCAATTATGCAAAGACATTGATGACACCATCAAAGGTACATTTGTTAACTAGTTGTTCCTGTATCATATGTGTGTCTGAGATCTAGTTTTTGCGTTTGGCCCTGCCTGAATTTTGTCTTGTTCAGGTAAAATATTACTGAACTGTTTTTTGTTTTTTTTCTATAAATGTTCAGCTGGTTTATACAAGAATGGGCAGCTTGTTGAACACTCTGACTGCAAACCATGGGTGGAGGATAGTTACTGGGAGATAAAGAGATCAAACAACGCCATTATTGAAGAAGCCTACAAACAGTTTAACGGTAAGAGTGATGTTACACGCATGATCTAACCAGTTGTTAAAAAACTAAAAAAAAAAAAAAACTAAAACTAAAAATAAAATAATATATATACATACAAAATCCCTATATAATCCCTGCCCCACATTTTCTACAGATGTTCTACATGAATGCAGACTCCTAAACAACAGAGCCACTCATGTAATTTCGCAAACCGAGAGATCGATGAGCCTGAAGAAGCAGCCGAAGCAGTTTGCCATCTGAGTTAGGTTATCTTGGACACATTTGTGTGCAACATTTAGCAACATTTTGTTGTATGATAAAACCATGGCTAATGTACTGTAGGTTTTTCAAATAACTAAGCTTTATCCAAATGTTTGATGAGTATCATTGCCAGACACATGTGCTGTGTTGCAATGTGAGGCATTTGTTGAATTTGTATCACATCCTATGCACTGGGTAAGTGACAATACATGCAAGTGGTTTGAAAACCTTTATCCATCCTGACACCCCTCAATTTGGTTCAGAGATGTCTATACTTGCACAGTGTGCATTTTGTACCATGTTGTAGCCTGCGTTTATGCTGAGAGCTATGCTGCTTAAGAATTTCTATAGGTATATGTAAGAGCTTTTATTCCATTTAGCATTGCTGGATAATTTTGGGAGGTAATGTGTCCCATGCTGTATGCTTTCTGTAAGTTAGACTTTTGCAAAAAAAGTGATTGAATGATTGTTTCAGCTGTTTTTACTTGTTTTATACCATAAAGTTTATTATGTGTACAATCAGCTTGTGGAAAGTACTATGCTTATAAAGGTATACTTAACATCTTTGATTTTTACTCATATCTTCTAAGTATATTCTGGTACATCTGATACATAAGTATTCTATAATAATATAACTTATTTATATAGCACTGTACATAACATAGGGTAACAAAGTGCTTCACAGGCAGGTTAAAAACAAACATACAGTGCAGAAGTCAACACACAAATGACATACATATGACTTACATACACCATACACACAAATACACATAACTATACATAACAACAAGAGCCCAGTGTCGGAAAAGAACTAAAGGGATGGAGTCATGGGAAGGCTAACCTGTAGAAGGTGGGTTTTTAAGAGCCGTTTAAAACAGAGCACAGATTCAGCCGATCTAATTGACTGTGGGAGGCTGTATATGTACATATTCTGCACATCCAGCTCCAGAAAATGTGTTTTTATGATGTGGCTTGGACTGGACTGATATAAGCAATGGTGTGGTGGGATTGGTCAACAGAAGCAGTCCACTGGCGCCACTTGCTGGTGGTACTTTAATAATGTCATGGTTTTTAAACCCCTCTTTTTAGTGTACTTGCACAGTGTCGAGCAATTTACAGGAAGATAGAAATATACAGCAAAAACAAGAACAACTAAGCTGAACACACCTACGTAGGTATTATGTGCATACACGTAGGTGAAAGAATAGGTGTATATATAAAAACCAACAATATACAATATTTACAAGTCAGTGTTTCTGAATTGCAAACAAATACAAATAATGCAAATGAGTACATATTTCAAGACACTACATGAAAGGGTGATTATGTACAGTACATGCATGTATATATGTCTATATTCAGTATACACAGTGTGAGGCATTTGTTTTGACCATGATGGTTGACATGTAAATGTATGTATATAAACCATTCATACTTCCGACCAACAATACATTGTTAGCCCTTTCACATTTCAATATCCTCCCGTTCCCTGTTAGATGCTTACATTTAGCTTTGTTATTTCAGAGTATGGGTTTTCCTCGAGACTGCACATAAAGTCACCTCCCTGAATGTGAACGCTAATCCCGGAAGACCTTCAGAGTAAGAGCAGAGGGGATCCTGCCCTTAACAGTGCATCATTTAGCAATGTTATAGAGGAAAGTGCATAATATCATGTTACTGCTACAAAGTAATTGAAGTTCTCCCGAATAATGAAGGTATACCGATGACTGTAGATAAGGATACTTATATTTCTATACGGTCCACGCGTTTGTGTTAATAATTCAATACGTTTTTATTTTGAAAACAAATTCCTCGGAGCGGATATCCGTTCCGTGTCGTGGTTAGCTTGACCTGCTGCTGCTGCTGCTGCTGCATCGACCTTGGCAGGCTCAGGATGGCAGGGAAGGCGTGGAGGTCAGCGGTATGTATGGGAAAAAACATGCAAAAGGTTCACAAGTATTTCACCACACGCACGGTATTGTGTTTCAACAGATCAAGCGACATTATGTCCTTTGACTGTCGTTCACGCACTCAAAAGGCTGCAGTCACAGCACCTACCCCGCTAACTAGCTCGGCGCTAATGCTACATGCTTGTAGTTACTATAGCAACCTGACTGCTGACATGTGGCTAGCTACATGGTTTATTTTAATCAACATTTTTGTTAAAGCCAGTTACAGTACAGATCAGTATAGCAACAAATGTCCATGAAATGTCGTCTGCAGATGTGTAACCTACAAAGAAAGTGGCGTTTATCGTTCAAGGATAAAAACAAGGGACAGGAAGTAAGTTTAAGCTAATTGCTTTTGCTGCGTTAGGAAAAGAGCTAGCGATTAGCTGGCTAGCAGTCAGCCTCACCAGTAAATTTATTCAGATCTGGAATGGGCATTTTGTTTTCTCATCCTTTCGAACTCAGAGCGCCTTTGCTATTGCACGTCCGTAATTTCTGCTATTGAACTGAGCTAAGATAAACTCTGTAAGCTGTCAGTTGTTCTTCAAAACTAAAGGTGACCTCTTGCGTCGCTTTTCCTATTGGTGATATACAATACAACATTCAGCTGATGTATATGTTAGGTGGTCCTTTGACACACGTCCATACACGACCCTCTTCTGGGGTGATTATCTAAATCATCAGCCAAGGCTAATTCATTTCTTTGTTATTTATATTAAACAAGCCAATAGGAAATCGCCTTTTCAATACAGCTAGCATTCTACTTAATAAAGCTTTGCAATGGAGTCTTTTTCCAGAATGTCCTTTGCAGATTTCTCTGAAATTCTATATTTTTATCTATCTATCTATCTATTGTGTCCACCCAGACATGAATCCCTTGTGTGATTCATGTAATTGTGCTGCTCTTTATGTTCAGATGGATGTACTAGAGTGACCAAGGATTGGTTTACTTTTTTGTTCTAAATTACTACATTACAGATTAACAGTTGCTGCACTGTTAGAACATGAGAGTGCACAATCCCTGGCTCAGTCTGTTCCCAGTTTGTTCACAAATCCATGAAGCTTTGCTCAGTTTGCATTAACCTAGTTCTGCTTTTAATGTTTTTCCCATTATGAGACGTACACATCAAAATAGCGTTTATGAACATTGTTGAAGTGAAACAACTGATACTCCAGGAGAAAAGGTGTTTGATTTGTGCCTGTAAAAAAAAAAAAAAAAAAAAAATCTTTTTTTTATGATTGTCAGGTGTCATGGGTGGTCGGAGCTTTGAAGAAGGAGTCTCCGCAACCCAGGACGTTCACCCGTGGGGTTTGTATCTTTCCTCTACAACTACAGTAACATTTTTGTTGTAGCTTATTGCTCTTATCAAATTGTGAGTCTTATCTCTGAAGTGCATGATTATTCTTGTATCACTAAACATTATGTGTTTTTGTTCTGCCTCACAGATGAAAACTGTTACTTTGATCCCTGGCGATGGAATTGGGCCGGAGATCTCTACTGCTGTTATGAAGATATTTGAAGCAGCAAATGTTAGTTCTGGAAGAGCAGAAATGATTTTTTTAATACAAATTACTGCAATACAAAACATGCTATTTGTATTATTCCAACATTGATACTCAAAAACAAAATCAGATCAAGGCTGAACTCAGTTAATGTTTTAAAAGGCTGCAGAATGTAAACTAAGCTAGTGATTTTGCTGCACCTCTGATCTAGGCACCCATTCAGTGGGAAGAGAGAAATGTTACAGCCATCCAAGGACCAGGCGGCAAGTGGATGATCCCTCCTGATGCCAAAGAATCGATGGACAGGAATAAAATTGGCCTAAAAGGTAACTTAGTTAATACACTTATAATTACTTAAATTAAAAATGGGACTCATAGCCAGTAAGTTGTTGCTGATGGTGGTGATGATGTGATTGTACATATTTCTTTTCAAGGTGCTAGTAAAAAATCTCTCTATCCCAGTAGCTCCACCTCCATTCCCACAGCAAAAAATCTAAATTATTTCAGAGATGTGAATTACACTTGCCAAACCCAAGAAATTACGGCTCCAATAAGATAATTCTAAGATTTGAGTTGGAGGGAGGTTTTTACAATTAGGTTTCTGCCATGTTGCTACTTATTATCAGTTATTATACATTTCATTTGTAAGATCTAATCACTCCAAAAAGTTGTTCTCTTTTTGTGTTGTGAACTAGTAAATGATTATGACTGACTTAACAACCTACAGGTCCTTTGAAGACACCAATAGCAGCTGGTCATCCCTCTATGAACCTGCTGCTAAGGAAAACCTTTGACCTCTATGCAAATGTGCGCCCCTGTGTTTCCATTGAGGGCTACAAGACCCCCTACACTGATGTGAACCTGGTCACCATCAGGGAAAACACTGAGGGAGAATATAGTGGGATTGAACATGTGGTAAGACCCTTTAAGAACACATTACTTGTCTAGTTGTTCAATTTTATTTATTAAACATTTTTTTTCTTGAATTTTTCTTGATTATTTCCACTCTAAGTCAACATGTAGGGTTATTTTTTCCTTTAGCTATGTTAAAACATTCATCTTCTTTGCTGCCCCAGTGTAGACACTTTTTTATATTTAGGAATAGAATAGCATTTTGTTTTTGAAATCACTGAAACACTACTCATAGTTTACAGATTATATCTGATTTCTCCTTTTGGATTTGTATATTTTCAGATTGTTGATGGAGTTGTACAGAGTATTAAGCTCATTACAGAGCAAGCCAGCCAACGCATTGCAGAGTATGCATTTGAATATGCCAGAAATAATCAGAGGGCAAGTGTTACTGCTGTTCATAAGGCCAATATTATGTAAGTTGTATCCAGTACAAATTAATTCACTTAATTTGTCATTTTAAAGCTATTTGCAAAAATTTAAATGGTTGAATGGTTGTCCCTTTTTTTTTTTTTTTTTTTTTTTTAGGCGCATGTCTGATGGCCTGGCCTTTTCCTACGAAAATGCAGAGAGGCTGCTGAAAAGCATAAAGATGTAAAATTCACTGAGATGTACTTGGATACTGTTTGCCTTAATGTAAGTCCCAAGAGCTTTTGTTATGAATTTGTTTAGTGTCTATAAAATGTTTTAGATGGATTAGAAGCAATGTTTTGTAAGACGTTTTTTAATGGATGGTAAATCCATACATTCATAATGGATCCAATGGATCTTTATTTATTTATTTGCAGATGGTACAGGACCCCACACAATTTGATGTACTAGTGATGCCAAATTTGTATGGAGATATCTTGAGGTAAGATAGGGGCCAGAAAATTCAATTTTTCGTGTCCATATTTGCACATGCATGTTTACACAATTGTGCATTGTGTTATTTTGTTTTTAATGCATCAGGTAGTATATTAACATTAAATAATGATGTGTAACAATGACAGAAACTTTGATTTGGGCAAAGTATGTAGAATAGTCTGAACATGAATTATTTACAAAAAACATTACTTAATACTGAAGATGTTACAGCAAATATGTGGTGGGGATACGCACTAGCAAATAGTCCTGATAGTACAGTCTTCATCAGTTCAACATCTTATACCTGTTTACATGAAATGTAATTAGCAAGCTCAAATTATACATACAAGAATTAATCTAAACTTAC